>JAANDH010000566.1:25974-133176 GCA_011799765.1 Nymphaea thermarum
TTCAAAGGAGTTGATTCTACCCTATATGAAGTCTGAAGATCAAGTTGCCGATGTGTTGACTAAATCTTTGTGTACATCTCAGTTTGAGAAAAATGTTGGCAAGCTTGGCATGTTTGACATGTATGCCAAGCTTGAGGGGGAGTGTTGAAATACGTTGTAATATGAACCGGGTCCATTTCTGGACCCGGTCCTTCTGGGGCGCGGGTACCGAGGGTGGCTCGGTACCCTAGGCGCCATCTCCTCTCTCCCCTATATATTCTCACTTACGTGTTATTGTTGATGTTAAGTGAATAAAATTTTCTCTCTCCTAGGGTTGCGGTGTGCCCCTAGGTCAGAGCTTCCCCGTGGTTTTTCACCTCTTCCTGAGGTTTTCCACGTATATTCTTGTGTTCGCTCTTTGCTCTCCTCTTGTGGTTTGCGTTTCTACATGTTTCAACGTCATGTCCCTAAGCGGTACTGGGGTGACGCACTTCTCACTAGTGCTCATCTTATTAACCGTATGCCTACTCGTGTGTTCAATGGTCATTCACCTTATTCTGTGTTGTGGCCTACTCAGAATCCCTGGCCTTTGACCCCTCGGGTGTTTGGGTGTGTTTGTTTTGTCCATGATCATAGTCCCACTCTCAAGAAACTTGACCCTCGGTCCATCAAAGCGGTCTTTTTGGGGTATTCCTCCACCCAGAAGGGATACAAGTGTGTTGATCCTAGCACTTCCATAGTATATGTCTTCAAGGATGTTACCTTTCATGAACATGAGACATACTTTCCTACGAATCCTCTTCAGGGGGAGTGTCTAGGTGACAGAGTGGAAGAGTATTCTTCGCATCAGTTGATTCAGTTCATGGATTTCTTGGATTACACGGCTAGTTCTCCGAGTGTGGCAGACACAGTCAGTGAGGACAGAGACAGTCAGATGGAGGGGGGCCCTGTGGAAGAACAGCCCCGTAATCATTTGTTTGGTCAGGTATACAACAGGAAGAAGAAAGATGTGGTGGAGGATGTTGATGTAACCAATCCCAATCTTGTGAGCTCCACGGATGATCCAAGTCCAATGAATGAAGAGCTTCCCATAGCCCTGCGCAAGGGTACCAGGTCATGTACTTCTCATCCTATTCAGAGATTTGTCTCGTATGCAAAACTCAGTAAAGACTATAAGTGCTTTATTACTTCTTTATCTATGGCTGTTATTCCCAGGTCAGTGAAAGATGTCAGGGAGGATCCTAAATGGCTACAGGCCATGACAGAGGAGATGGACGCCCTGGCAAAGAACAACACGTGGGAGGTTGTTGATATTCCCAAGGAAACTCACTTAGTTGGTTCCAAGTGGGTGTTTACTGTGAAGTACAAACCTGATGGCACTGTAGAACGCTATAAAGCTCGTCTCGTCGCAAAGGGGTTTAGCCAGAAATATGAGATTGACTATCTTGAGACGTTTGCTCCTGTTGCTAAACTGAAGACAGTGAGGGTCATCTTAGCTCTTGCAGTGCAAAAGAAGTGGAGCATGGACCAGCTTGATGTCAAGAACGCCTTCTTGAATGGTCACCTTGAGGAAGAAGTCTATATGAGCATGCCTCCTGGATATGCTCAGAACGGAAAGTGTTGCTATTTCAAGAAAGCCTTGTATGGTCTCTAGCAGTTCCCTAGAGCTTGGTTTGAAAGACTAAGGGTTGTAATGAAGACCAATGGATATAAACAGGGAAATGGTGATCACACCCTCTTCATCAAGCAGAGAAATGGTCTGGTGAGTCTTCTACTTATATATGTTGATGATATGATTGTCACAGGTGATGACGAAGAAGAAAAAAGGAAGATGAAAGAGAGGTTAGCTGCTGAATTCGACCTAAAAGATCTGGGTAAATTAAGGTATTTTTTGGGAATTGAGATTGCTTGATCTGAGACAGGACTTGTTATGAGCCAAAGAAAATACACTTTGGATCTTCTAAAAGAGACAGGTAAACTAGGATGCAGGCCCTTTCTAACTCCAATGGAATCTGGCACAAAGACAAATATCAAAACTGGTACAATCTTGGATGAGGAAGGAAAAGGGAGGTATCAGCAGCTGGTTGGTAAGCTTATTTATCTCACTCTTACTCGCCCGGATATTACCTATGCTGTGAGTGTGTTAAGTCAGTTTATGCATGCCCCTACTGATTGCCATTGGAAAAGTGCAGAAAGAGTGTTGGGATACTTAAAGAATGACCCAAGAAAAAGATTGCTCTATACTCGACAAGATCAACTTAGCATTGAAGGATACTCTGACGCAGACTGAGCAGGATGCACAGATACTAGAAGGTCTACCACAGGATACTGCATCTTTCTTGGAGGTAACCTGGTGGTATGGAGGAGTAAAAGACAAGAAGTTTGTTTCAGGTCCAGTGCTGAGGCTGAATACAGGGCTGTTGCTATGGGGGTTACAGAAATGTTATGGCTCAAAATTCTTCTAGCAGATATTGAGGTTAAAATGGAAGAGAAGATGAAGATGTATTGTGACAACAAGTCTGCTATTAACCTGGCAAATAATCCTGTCCTGCATGATAGAACCAAACATGTGGAGATTGATCGCCACTTCATACGGGAACGCATAGATTCTAAAGAGTTGATCCTGCCTTATATGAAGTCTGAAGATCAAGTTGCAGATGTCTTAACTAAATCTTTATGTACATCTCAATTTGAGAAAAATGTTAGCAAGCTTGGCATGTTTGACATGTATGCCAAACTTAAGGGGGAGTGTTAGAATCTATTGTAATAGGGAACCGGGTCCATATCTGGACCCGGTCCTATGGGCACGGGTACCAAGGCTGGCTCGGTACCCTAGGCAGCACTCTTTATCTCTCCCTCTTATATATTCTTCACTTATGTGTAAATTGTTGAGTTAAGTGAATAATATTCTCTCTCCTAGGGTTGCGGTTGTGCACCTAGGTTAGAGCGTCTCCGTGGTTTTTCACCTCTTCAAGAGGTTTTCCACGTACATCGTGTGTTCTTCTCTGCTTCCTTTCGTGTGTTACACGTTTCTACATCAAGAAATACGCCATTTCACACATCTTTCAAACAAGGACACCTTCATAGGATTCAATGATCCTAATAGCCTACACTTGGAAATGCAAAAGACAGTCTATATTTGGCACTAGGTAAGGATTTACCTGGAATGCTGTCATTCCTGACATGTGCCTCTATTAACACCAAAAATCACCTTGAGCACTTGATCATGTCGCTCAGGGTTTGCTTGATGCGCCTGGTCTACTGAAAAACTGAAAACAATAAGTGTTCCACACATTACGCCCTGAAAACCTATTTAAATAGTAAATAGATCTCTCGAGTCTAAGGTTATCGATTCTACAAAGTGCTAAAAGGTTGACTCAGCCTGTAGGACGTTTTTTCAAAACTTTTCCATACTTACGAGGTCGTGACCGACTGATCTGACCCCAAGTCTTCCATTCACCCAACAGTTGTATACTTCTCAACTCACCTACCTAGTCGTGACTCAAATGTAAAATTACGAGCATCGTTCCGATTCGTCGATTCAAACCATGTTATCAGCAATTATAAGTTGCCGTGTGGAAATATATACACATGTATTCATATATGTTCTTTACTTCGTGGGTCCCCTTAGCCTAGCTGACGGATGTTCATGAGAGTCTTCACCCAACTTAAAATCAAACATGATCTACCAGAATTTCATCGATCGCAACTGCACCCTACCACAGTTTGCACCATTTATTTGTTAGTCCCAAGTGACTACGAAACTGCTCAAGTTGGGTCACTAGGTGTGAATCTGTCCAATTACACTGCTACACACCAAATCAATTAGTTGGACCCCCGATCCTGATGGCTAACACCCTGTTGAAGCATCTCCATTGTCATTATGTTTCTCCATTAATCATACGAGGACAACACAACCTTAATGCATTAGCAAGAGCATAAAATCAATTAAATCAATAATAAACGAGCATTTCTCTCGCACCCTAGTGCATGTCCGAACCCTAATAACTTGTATGTTCATCTCTCAAACCATAAATTTAAGATGTAAGTCTACATAAGTTCTTTCTCTCCACAAGATACACTCTATTCATATACAAGATAACATGCATTAAGTGCGCACTAAAACAGTTAACAATCTTGACCATGCTCACTAAATGCTTGAAATATGAATCCGTCTTGCTAAAAAGATAATTATCAGCACTCTTATGACAAACATCCATAAAAATAGGCTCATTTGACTCTGCTCACCCTCTTACGGTGCTCAAGCTGATATAGCCTTCTGTGGCAGCCCCCCAAGCACTCCTTCCGTCAACAAATGCCAAGAACGGCCTGCTGCCAACATCCCCAACAAACTGCATTCCAACACCCAAACCAGCAGTCTCGAGAAAAGGAAAAAATCGATTTCTCCCAACAGGTTTGGCGGCAACCTGAAATGAGGATTGTGTGCGAGAGAAAAAAAGAAGAAGAAAGAATGCAACTCAAACTATATCAGAAATGAGCGAGGAACGTGAGGATGTGAGACCGAGAGAGACCAAGACTGAGACAACGGGAGGAAATGTCAGAGAGCGAGAGACAGCAGATAGGGGTAAAATAGGATGTAGCTCGGGGAAAACAAGAGAGAGCACAAGAGTGATAGTGAGAGAGTGAAGGAGTGCTCAGAGAGAGCATGGGAGAGTGTGCGGTTGAGAAGGAGAGAACATGGAAGAGATCTATGTCACATAGGTAGGGGTATGGGTACCGTTTCAGACTATTTTCAAAGAACGTGGATACGGGGATACAACTATATATATATATATATTTATTTATTTATTTATTTATAAAATAAGAATTCAAACAAAATAACACATTCATGATTCAAAATTTATAGTTTCTAAAGAAGAAGCTATTGAACAAAATATGAAAACGTAGCTTTGTATGTGTTTCCTGGGTGTAAATGGTGTAAAGAACAAAACTAAAATCTTAAATTTTGGATAGAAAATGACTCGGTCCTAAATCAGACGGATATAGTCCTAGGTATGTTGATTGTATCCGGTACTATTTGGCCAGTACCCAAGAAGTACCCAGGGTAGTACCAGTATCAGTACCGGTGTCGAACCTGACCAGTACGGGTACTCTGCCTTTACAGCAGTACCCATGTGACAAAGGGAGAGATGGTGAGTCAGTTAGGCGTGACAAGAGAGTGAGTAGAGAAGGAGAGCGTCAGGCCGGGAAAGAGAGAGTATACGAAAGAGAGGGGAAGATTGAGAATGAGAGGGAGTGCAGAAGCGAGGGAGAAAACCAGACGAGAGTGGGAGTTTAGGCGAAGGAGAAAGAGAACATGGGCAAGCAGAAGAGGTTGAGCAAGAAAGTGTGACCACGAGGGAGAGCTGGAGGGAGAAAATAGGAGAGAGCAGGGAGAGACTGTGAGCAATGTTGTAAAAAGCGTGTCGTAAGCCATATTCGTCTAGCTTTAGGATACACTGTATCGTAAAATATTGTAACGTATCATAACCGTATTTTTTTTAAATTTAATCAGAAGAAATAGAAAAATTTTCAAAAAAATCATAAAAAATTAGTAAAGATCAAGAATAATATGTTTTTCATAAAAAACATGTTTTACATAATGATAGACTTATTATTGCTATAAAGTTACGATTCATCATTCATAAACATCATAATTCATAACAATATCATTCTAGAAAGCACACAACAAGGAGCATAACATAATTTATATCATAATTTCATAACATAGATTCATAAGGTCTATAAGTCTATGAGATAACACATCAAAAAACAAGTTTTAAATGTTATGAATTACATCACAAGATGATCATGAAATCGTGAAAATGTTCAACGTCAATACATATAAAATGGAAGCACTCTTGATTCTCATTCATTATCCTCATGATGTTCATTCTCATCTTTATTTCCATCTTCTTCTTCATCTTCATCTTCATGAATTTGATGATCGTCACCAACATATCCAGCAGGCTCTCCTTCATCAGCAATTTTTATTGCTTCAGCTTCAAGGTTGAAGCATTGATGATGATCATCATCAAATATTATAGTTGGTTCTTCTTCAAAGTTGGTTTTTCCTCAATCCATGGTTCTAGTCTTCTAGATCATCAAAGTTTTCTAAGATGATAGGATCAAAATAACATAACATATCCCCTACAGCTCTATAATTTGCATCCTTATCTATAATAAACTGTACAATGTTTGTAGGTCCAACTTCTTGTACGACATTATCAAAAACATTGAACAAAATCTTAGTAGTCTTAGGAACATCAAACAAATCAAGAGATTTCAAGAACATTGTACATTTAGGGCAATAAATAAGAAAATTCACAAGTGTTCTTGACCGTGTATCAGTCCATCCATCTAACATAATAGAGCAACCTATTTCCTTCCAGCTTAATTTTAATTGATTGCAATGTTCCATTACTTCTTTCATTGTAGCTTCAAGAATTTTGTCCTTCAACTAATAATATGATGACATTTTGAATCCAGGGCCTATAGAAGCAATTGCATCTGCCATGTACCAAAACTGAAAGGAATTTGTAGAAACACAAACCACGAAGAGGAAGAAGAGAAGACGAACACACGATGTACGTGGAAAAACCTCGAACGAGGAAAAAACCACGGGAAGCTCTACCTAGGTGCACAACCGCAACCCTAGGAGAGAGAAAATATATTTCACTTAATCAACAAGTACACCATAAGTGACAATATAAAGAGGGAGATAGAGGAGAAGCCGCCTAGGGTACCGAGCCAGCCTCGGTACCCGCGCCCCATATAACCGGGTCCAGATATGGACCCGGTTCCTATATCAACATATTCTAACACTCCCCCTCAAGCTTGGCATACATGTCAAACATGCCAAGCTTGCTAACATTCTTTTCGAATGAAGAAGTACAAAGCCCTTTAGTTAAGACGTCAGCGACTTGATCTTCAGATTTCATGTATGGCAGAATTAGCTCCTTTGAGTCAATGCGTTCCCGGATAAAATGACGGTCGATCTCCACATGTTTGGTCCTGTCGTGAAGAACCGGATTATTGGCCAGATTAATCGCTGACTTGTTGTCACAGTACATCTTCATTTTATCTCCCAGTTCCATACCAATATCAGTCAGAAGAATCTTCAACCACAGCATCTCTATAACCCCCATTGCAACAGCCCTGTACTCAGCCTCAGCGCTAGACCTCGAGCACACTTTTTGCCTCTTACTCCTCCAAACAACCAGGTTACCTCCAAGAAAGATACAATACCCTGTAGTGGACCTCCTTGTGTCGGTGCAACCTGCCCAATCTGCATCTGAGTAGCCTTCAATGGTAAGTTCATCTTGTCGGGTATACAACAGCCCTTTTCCTGGGTTATTCTTTAGATATCCCAACACCCTTTCTGCACTCTTCCAGTGGCAATCAGTAGGAGCATGCATAAACTGACTAAGCACATTCACAGCATACGTGATATCAGAGCGAGTAAGGGTAAGATAGATAAGCTTACCAACGAGTCTCTGATATCGCCCTTTTCCTTCCTCATTGAGAACAGTGCCCGTCTTGATACTTATCTTAGTCCCCGACTCCATAGGAGTAAGATAAGGCCTACAACCAAGTTTACCAGTTTCCTTTAGTAAGTCAAGAGTGTACTTCCTTTGACTCATAATCAGCCCTGTCTCTGATCGAGCAATCTCTATCCCCAGAAAGTACCTCAGCTTTCCCAGATCCTTGAGGTCAAACTCTTTAGCTAATCTCCTTAATTTTCCTGTTTTCTTCTTCATCACTGCCAGTGACAATCATATCATCAACGTAGACAAGGAGAACACTAACCAGACCATTTCTCTGCTTTATGAATAGAGTATGATCTCCATTTCCTTGCCTGTACCCAGTAGACCTCATAACAATCCTAAGTCTCTCAAATCAAGCTCTAGGCGACTGTTTCAGGCCATACAAAGCTTTCTTGAGATGACAGCACTTTCCCTCTTGTACATACCCGGGAGGCATGCTCATGTAAACCTCTTCCTCCAGATGGCCATTCAAGAACGCATTCTTAACATCAAGCTGGTCCATGCGCCACTTCTTGTGCATAGCAAGAGCCAGAATGACTCTCACGGTCTTCAACTTTGCAACAGGGGCAAAGGTCTCAAGATAGTCGATCCCATACTTCTGGTTGAACCCCTTCGCAACCAGACGAGCTTTATACCGATCTACTGTGCCATCAGGTTTGTATTTCACATTGTAGACCCACTTCGAGCCAACTAAGTGTGTCCCTTTAGGGATATCAACAACTTCCCACGTTTTGTTCTTCGCTAACGCACCCATCTTCTCCGTCATAGCATGTAACCACTTGGGATCATTCTTAGCATCATCCACCGACCTGGGAATCACAACTTGGGATAAGGATGTGATAAAACACTTGTAATCTGTACTGAGCTTAGCATAAGAAACAAATCTCTGAATAGGGTGAGAAGTACATGACCTGGTGCCTTTGCGCAGTGCAATGGGGAGCTCTTCATTTGATGGACTTGGGTCATCCAGGGAGAACCCAGGATTGGGATTGGTTCTATCCTCATCAACAACATCTTTCACTATAGCTTTCTCCTTTCTGACATAAACCCGGCCAAACAAGTGATCCCGGACAGCAGCCGTGACCCCTTTCATCTGACTGTCCTTCTCATTACTGACCGTGTCACTCACACTGGGACTAACCTTGTAATCCAAAAACTCCATAAACTGAATTAGCTGATTAGAAGAATACTCTTCCCCTTTGTTCCCAAGACACTCCCCCTGAAGAGGATTCACCGGAAAATACGACTCATGTTCATGAAATGTGACATCCCTGGAAACATATACTTTTGAAGTAGTGGGATCCACACATTTGTACCCCTTCTGAGTGGAAGAATACCCCAAGAAAACAGCTTTAAGAGACCGGTGATCAAGTTTCTTGAGAGTAGGGCTATGATTATGCACAAAACAACTGTACCCAAAGACACGAGGAGTAAGAGGCCACGGATTCTGAGTGGGCCACAGGGTAGAATAAGGGGACTGACCATCCAACACCCTAGTAGGCATACGGTTAATAAGATGGGCACTAGTGAGAAGTGCATCACCCTAAAACCGCTTAGGAACATGACGTTGGAACATAATTGCCCGAGTAACATTCAACAGATGCCGATTTTTTCGTTCAGCTACACCATTTTGAGGAGGGGTGTAACTACAAGAGGTTTCATGAACAATGCCCTTGCCTTTCAAGAACTCATCAAGGGATTGGGAGACATATTCCCTAGCATTATCCGTGCGAAAAGCTTGAACAGAAGTTTGGAACTGAGTCTCAACAAAGGCAACAAAGTTTTTCACAACAGTTGGAACCTCACTACGTTCTCGCAACAGGTACACGAACGTACATCTAGAGTAATCATCAATAAGTGTCATAAAATAATGACAACCACCACACGTGGGTACTCCCGAAGGACCCCAAACATCGGAATGAACTAAGGCAAACAGATGAGTGGTTTTATTAAAAGAAATAGGGTACGAAGCCCTGACATGTTTTGCCATTTGACAGACTTCACAAGCGAAGGAGTCAATGGAGACAGAAGCAAACAAATGAGGAAACAACTTCTTTATTAACTGAAATGGAAGATGTCCAAGACGCTCGTGCCATCGCATAACAGTAGATCTAGCATCCACACCAGACAAGTGACCACTCGTGGCTGAAATCAAAGCTGAAGCAACTTGAACCGGCAGCCTGTAGAGCCCATCAGTAACCGAATCAATCCCAATCTTCTTCCCTGTCACCAAGTCCTGCAGGGAACAATGATCAGCAGAAAAAATCAGATTACAATTTAATTCTTTAGTAATACTACTGACAGAGAGTAAGTTCACAGGAATATTTGGAACATGCAGGGCATCATGAAGTCGGTATTTGTTCAACAGGGATAAGCTCCCTTTCCCAGCCACAGAGATAGACGACCCGTCAACCATAGAGACACGTTGCTTGCCAGAGGAAAGTTGATATTCTTGAAAAACTGTAGAATCTCGTCATGTGGTGAGTGACACCACTATCAATGATCCAATCGCCAAGAGAAGGGTTACCTTGATCAGTAGAGGCAACGAGGGCTTGGGCTAGCTGAGCCCCATCAGACGCGGAGGACTCTTCAGGGGTAGTCGATAAGCGGCCGATATACGCCTGGAGCTCCTTGAGTTGATCAGGAGATAACTTGGTCTTCACACCACTAGAAGGAGTGCTCTGACTGGAGTCAGACACAGAGGGGCTACGCCTGCCAGAGGGAGGCCGACCTCTGACCAACCTCTTCTCGGGATGAAGATCCCAACAAAAATCCACCGAATGTCCCAACTTGTTGCAGTGAGTGCAACGCCGGGCAGGACGCTGCACAGTCCCTGAGGCACGGTTGACAAAGGCAGAAGGGGCATTGCCAGTGGTGAGATGCATCACCTGGCGACGTTGTTCCTCTGACTCAACACGAGCATAGACTTCCTCTATCCCCGGAATCTCATCACCATTAAGAATCTGGCTACGTATAGACTCAAACTCATCCCGCAGACCTCCAAGAAACAGAAACGTACGGTCCATCCATTCTTTTTCCCAGTAAAGAGAATGATCTGAACCACACTTCCACTCATCAGTCACATGATAATCGAGCTCCTCCCATTTGGTCTTCAGGGCTGCATAGAAGGCAGCAACAGACAGATCACCCTGCGTCAGAGAGTAAATACTCCGTTTAATCTGATAGGTGCGCAGATGTCTCTTCTTGCGCCCATACATCTTGGCAAGCACAGTCCACATATCGAAAGAAGTCGGCTTCCGCAGAATGAGAGGATGGATATCGGAGGACACAGAGCTGATAATCCACACCTTCACCTGGCTGTCCTCCAACGTCCACGTCGCCCATTGAAGATCATATTTGAGGGGCGCAGGTTTGTCGCCAGTTATGTAGGAGAGGCGCCCACGGCTAGTAATCCCAATCTCGAGAGCGGCAGACCAAGAAAGGTAATTATCCTTGGTAAGGCGGATGGAGGTGACCTGTGTAGAAATACGAACAAGGAGAGGAAGAGAAATGAGAAAACACGATATAACGTGGAAAACCCTCAACACGAGGGAGAAAAACCACGATTGAGGAGGAGTCGGTGCCCACTAGCAGCCAGACACTCTCTCTCTTGATAATTTCATTTTACTAAAGATGAGGGTTACAAAGCTTTAAGTATGCCCTAACTAGGTCATACTGGATCGGGTCCAGACCCGGACCCATACACCAAGATCCGTCAACACTCCCCCTCAAGTTGGGCATACATATCAAACATGCCCAACTTGGATACATTCCTCTCAAATGAAGCTGAAGGAAGAACTTTTGTCAGAACATCTGCAGTTTGGTCTTCAGACTTNCCAGTAACCCTTTTAGCTTGATAATCTCCTCCTCATCATCTCCTGTGACAATCATGTCATCCACATAGACCAGCAATAGAGTAACCCTGCCCCCCTTCTTCTTCACAAACAGAGTGTGATCTCCATTCCCTTGTTTGTACCCATGATGTAGCATTACTTGTCTCAGTCGTTCGAACCATGCTCTAGGTGATTGCTTAAGACCATATAGGGCCTTTTTCAGTTTACAACATTTCTCTGGTTCTTCATATCCTGGAGGCATATGCATGTAGACTTCTTCTTCGAGGTCACCATTAAGGAATGCATTCTTGACATCTAGTTGATACATCTTCAACTCCTTCATCACAGCAAGGGACATAATCACTCTCACTGTCTTCATTTTTGCTACAGGAGCAAAGGTTTCCAAGTAATCAATCCCATATTTCTGACTGAATCCCTTGGCCACAAGACGAGCTTTATATCTCTCAACACTTCCATCTGGTTTGTACTTGATAGTATACACCCATTTGGATCCAACTAAATGCGTAGCCTCTGGAATCTTCACCACTTCCCAAGTCATATTTCTCCTCAAGGCATCCATTTCTTCGTCCATTGCAACAACCCACTTGGAATCACTTTGAGCTTCAGCAACAGTCCTGGGAATCACAGCCAAAGAAAGAGAAGAGACAAAACACTTATAATCCTTTCCAAGTCTGGAATAAGATACAAAATTACCAATGGGGTGTTGAGTACATGACCTGACACCCTTTCTCAGGGCAATGGGAAGGTCTTCATTCGTCTTTTTATCCTCACCAAGAATCTCCACACTAGGACTTGGTTCATCCAGGGAAGGAGTAGCATTGGGATTGGAAGTAGTCACCTCTGCCTGAGTACCTCGTCTAGAGTAGACCTGCCCAAACAACCAAGGGGCTCCTTCTTTCTCAATGCTAGGGTTACACCCTTCCTCATTCTCAGGCACACCAACAACCGTAGGAGATGCAACTTTCCTGTAGTCCAAAAAATCTGTAAATTGGAGTGCCTGTCTCTGAGAATACTCTTCTCTGCCCACAGACTGCTCCCCCTGAAGAGGATTCTTAGCAAAGTAAGAGGCATGTTCCAAAAAGGTAACATCCCTCGTAACATAAATTCGGCCAGTAAGGGGATCGACGCATTTGTATCCCTTTTGAGTAGAGGAGTAGCCAACAAAAACACCTTTAATAGACCTGGGATCAAGTTTCTTGATAGTTGGACTGTGATCATGGATAAAGCATACACACCCAAATACACGAGGAGGGAGGAGAAATGGTGGACGATTACCAGGAAGTAGCGAGTGGGGAGTCCTACCATTCAGAACACGACTAGGCATGCGGTTAATGAGATATGCACTAGTAAGAACGGCATCACTCCAATAATGTTTGGGAAGATTTCTCTGAAACAAAAGTGCCCTAGTGACATTCAGAAGCTGACGATTTTTCCTTTCAGCCACCCCATTTTGAGGAGGGGTATAGCTGCAAGAAGTTTCATGAACAATCCCCCTTTGTCTAAGAAACTCTTCAACCGACTGACACATGTATTCACGGGCATTATCGGACCGAAAAGTTTTANGATTAGCCTTAGTTTCCTCTGATGGCTCGATATGATTGATATCAAGTTTGCCCAAGTATGCCCTTAGCTCACGAAGCTGATCAGCCGAAATAGAAAGCTTTTCACCACTGGGTTTGGGCTCCTCAGTCATAGACATCTTCCCACTAGAAGGCCGACCTCTGGTACCCTTTTTGTCTGGATGGAGATCCCAACAATAGTCTACGGTATGACCCGTCTTCTTGTAGTGTGTGCATCGACGAAGGGATCTAGTCAAGTTTTCAGTCCCACGACTCACAAGAACTGACCGCGCATGAGAGGGCACAAAATCCCTCTTGCCTTCATTTGTCACAAGCCTTCTCTGTTCTTCTGCTTCAACAGACGAGTACACATCTTCAATACTGGACACCTCTCCAGAATTCAGAATCTGACTCCTAACACCTTCAAACTCATCATTTAATCCAGCCAAAAAAAGAAACACCCTGTTTTTCCATTCTTGGGCAACATGAAGCGCCTGATCTTGCGGACAGTGTCAAGGGAGATCAGAATGATAATCAAGTTCTTCCCACTTGGCTTTCAAAGCCCCATAGTATTCTGCGACAGAAGAGCTCCCTTGACGGAGGTTATAAACAGTCTTCATTACTTGATACGTGCGAATGTTTGTTTTCTTCTGGCCATACATTTGCTCTAGGACCACCCACATGTCCCATGCAGTCTTCTTCCGAAGGATCAGGGGCTGAATCTCGGGGGAGATAGAATTGACAATCCAAGTTTTCACTTGGTTATCCTCAAGGAACCAAGTGCGCCATACACCGCTTGTTCTTGCTGGTTCAGGGTTGCTCCCATCAATATAGGTCATCCGATCGCGAGCCGCAATCCCCATAGTCATAGCGGGCGACCATGAGAAGTAGTTCTCCTTTGTGAGACGAAGATTTATGACTTGCATAGGAACATTCTCAATTTTAACGCCCCGATTTCAGTTTGATTAACGGTCGACGAGGAAGAGGCTGCCATAGAGATCAACTGGAGCGACAAAGAGAGCAAAAAACAGATAAAGAGAGTAGAAAAATAAAAAACAAGGAGCAAAAACAGACCAGGTCGCCGGAATCAGATCACCGGAATCAGGTCGCCGGAACAGAACAGAGGGTCGCCGGAGCAGCACAGAGGGTCGCCGGAGCAGAACAGAGGCTGGCGGCAGCAGGCGGGGAGGAACAAACCGTCCAGCGGAGCTGGATCCAACAGAGAAGACGTCGGGCAGAACTGGGTCCAACAGAGAAGACGTCGGGCGGAGCTGGGTCCAACAGAGACAGAGAAGATGTCGGGCAGAGCTGGGTCCAACAGAGACAGAGGCGTCTGGCGGAGCTGCAGGCGGAGCCGGACAGAGACACAGACGTCGGGAGGCAGATGCAGATACCAGGGCAGAGAGATAGAGGCGCCGGGCGGAGGCAGAGACGTCGCACAGAGACACAGACGTCGGGCGGATGCCAGACGGAGGAGCAGGCGTCGGGCGGAGCCAGACGGCGGAGCAGGCGTCGGGCGGATGCACAGGCGGAGCCAGACGGCGGAGTAGGCGTCGGGCGGATGCACAGGCGGAGCCAGACGGAGGCTCAAGCGGCGGGCGATGAGCAGTGAACAGTGCTGCAGTGAACAGTGGCGTCGGGTGAGGCTGCAGGCACGATCGTCGGGCGTGAACAGTGATGAACAATGCCGGGTAAGTGATGAACAGTAACGGGTAAGGGATGAACAGTAACGCCGGAACTTCACGGCTCTGATACCATGTAGAAATACGAACAAGGAGAGGAAGAGAAATGAGAAAACACGATATAACGTGGAAAACCCTCAACACGAGGGAGAAAAACCACGATTGAGGAGGAGTCGGTGCCCACTAGCAGCCAAACACTCTCTCTCTTGATAATTTCATTTTACTAAAGATTAGGGTTACAAAGCTTTAAGTATGCCCTAACTAGGTCATACTGGATCGGGTCCAGACCCGGACCCATACACCAAGATCCGTCAACAACCTGGATCGGCACATTCTCAGCCTTGGAGGCGCTGCCCGCGTCAAGACCAGCATCTTTTGGAGACCCCATCGATTCGGCCATCACAAACTAGCACACAGCAAGACGAGGCACAGAAACAAGAGGCGACGGCGGCGGAAGAAGAGCAGCAACGGCGCAGGGAACGGCGACGGTGACGGCACAAACAGCGACGGCGACGGCTGATGACTTACGGCGGCGCAGACGGTGGCGGAAAGGAGCACGTCGGCGGCAGAGCAGGGCGACGACACAAGAGCCGCGGCGGCAGAGGATCCAGGCAACAAAAACGGACGCCGGAACTTCAACGGCGTCGGGCGACGACAACTTCCACGACGGACGATCCACGAAAAACTCTCTTCTCCAACTTCGATGGCTCTGATACCATGTAGAAACATAAACCACGAAGAGGAAGAAGAGAAGACGAACACACGATGTACGTGGAAAAACCTCGAACGAGGAAAAAACCACGGGAAGCTCTACCTAGGTGCACAACCGCAACCATAGGAGAGAGAAAATATATTTCACTTAATCAACAAGTACACCATAAGTGACAATATAAAGAGGGAGAGAGAGGAGAAGCCGCCTAGGGTACCGAGCCAGCCTCGGTACCCGCGCTTCATATAACCGGGTCCAGATATGAACCCGATTCCTATATCAACATATTCTAACAGAATTAATTGCATTAAAGAAAATACATGCATCATAAAACCATTTCCCTACCGTCAGTTGTGCCAGATGTAACATATCTTTGGATGTCATAACAACACGAATATGGGGCTGACCACTTTGGCTAGTATAAGAAAGGAAAATGTTCCTAATAGAACCAACACTAGACTTACCACTAGGAACTCTACCACTAGGTCCGTGACCAGCCTAATATCTGGTGCACCTCTTCCCTTCTTTCTAGATGGGCCAGATCCATCTCCTTCATACATGATTCCTTTCCCTTTACCTCTTGAGCTCTCAACATCTGTTCTTAGGCTGATGTCATATTCATCATCTTCAATGTTTTCATCAGTTTCTTCTTCGTCTTCATCTTCCCAAGGCTCATTATTGCCTTGATCTGCTTTTTCCATTTGTTTTTGTGCCTTGTTTTGATGTACAACATTAAACGTATCTAAACATTGCTGATGCACAAATGGAGGCAAAGGTTTCTCTGGTTTTCCAGTGCATGGAGCTACATCAGAATGTGTCCCTGCCAAATGATGTTTCATTCTAATAATCCCTCTTGAAAATGTGTTCTCACAGAAGCTATATTTGATTCTTAACTAGTCATTCTTCTTCACCCTTTCGCACCACTGCCATGTGGGATCAAACAATGCTATATCTTCACATAAAACCGAAAACCTACTATAAACTTAACGAAAACAAGCAAAATCTATGAATCTACGGTAAAAATATATGAATGTATGGTAAAAACAAGAGATTTCATACCTTATGGAGAAGAAATAAAAAAAACCCCTTTCCTCCCAATGCGAATCAGCCACCCACGCACAAATCCATGGTTTAATCGATGATTTCATGGTGAAAATCGACAATTTCCCTCTAAGATGACACAATTTCTAGGGTTAGAAATGATGAAGGGTTGGTTTTTTAAAAAATTATCGTGAAAAAGGGATTCGGGCCTCCCTTTCTAGAAATTAGACCGTATCATGCGATATGGTACTTGTATCGCATGATATGTGCGATACAAGCATGATACACCACTTATTTACGATACAGGTGGTGTATAATATAGCCTTTTGTAAATGTTACGGTACGTATCGTACAATACATACAACATTGACTGTGTGGGTTCAACTGAGAGAGGCGAGAGAGACAAAGAGAGAGAGAGAGAGAGAGAGAGAGAGAGAGAGAGAGAGAGAGAGGAAATGGGAGGGGGAGTTGTTACCTGTACCAGCGCACCACCTCCTTCACCCTTGGTCCTCTTCTTCCTCAACTTCTTCTTCTTCCTTTTCGTTTTCGCCTCCTCCGTTCTCCTTCATTATACTGCAAAACACTGAGAGTGAGAGCCCTTGCGGTCAGGCTCTCTCTTCTCAGCTTGCGTGAGTGAGTTGGGTTTGATTTGGACCCTATCCCAAATCCGCCCAAAACATCGGGTGCTTCACCCTATCTTCCTTAAATAAAATTTCTTCCTTGAAATTTAGAACATACTTCAATGTGAGAACAAGTACGGGTACTTCTCTCGTGTGTTAGTCTCGAGCTGTCATGTGTAGCAAGTGGATCCTTGATTTAGGTGCATCTAAACATTTCTGTGAAGAGTCTCATAGATTTATGAACCTCAAAGTTACATTTAAGCCTCACATTGCCTTTCTGGCCGATATAGTCATCCACCAGTTATGTAGTGGTGATGTAACTATGTATTGCATGCTCCATCATTTCCTCTCAATTTATTGTCTGTGAGTCATATTGCTAAAAACTTGAATTGCAGAGTGATACTTGAGCCTACAGATTGCATTTTTTAGGATCTACTGACTGGAAAAAAGACTGGTGGAGGTCATGAAGAAGGTGGTGTGTACTACTTTGAGCAATCTATAGGGACCACAAGATCTATCCTACAGTCATCCTCTACTCTCTTTTAGTGGAATCTTTGTTTGGGTCATCTCTCCTCATCAAAACTTCGTAAAGTCATTCTGCAAATTCCTTCTTCTATATCCATCCAATGTGAAGCATGTCACATGAAAACATCATTGTAGCTCATTTCCTTCTAGCCAAGACCGTTCTAGCATTCAAGTCTTTGATCTTTTACATGTCGACATGAGGGCTAAGTCATATTCCTAGTCAGTTAGGAAGTCATTATTTGGTGTTGTTGATGATTTGTCTAGGTGTCATGGTTATGTCTCTTAAAAGAAAGATTAGAGGCTTCTCGTATTCTTGAGTTGTTTATTATCAAAATACAAAATCACTTGGGATATTTTGTTAAAGTTATTCACATTGATAATGCTCTTGAATCTAAAACCCATAGACTGCACCAATTGTATCGAGACTTTTGGAATTCAGGCTCAAGCCACTTGTGTCCACACATCTCGACAAAATGTAGTCGCTGAAAGAAAAAACTGATACTTACTTGAAGTTGCTCGAACCTTAATGATACAGCCTAGTACTCCACCTTCATATTGGGGCGATGCCATACTCATAGCTTGCTATCTTATCAACTGTATGCCTCTTCTTTTGTGGGAGATCAAATTCCCTTCCAAATACTATTTTCCAGATCTCCCAAAAGACTTTGGATGTGTGTGTTTTGTTCATAAATTGGGACCTAACTGTGACAAACTTTCCTCTCAAGCCGCAAAGTGCATCTTTTCGGGATACTCCAAGAATCAAAAGGGATAGAGATGCTATAATCTCATTACTAAAAAAAAGCATGTCAGTGCAGGTGTACCTTTGAGTTTGCTCTTTACTACTCTACTTAAGCATCAATGCTTTTGAACAGATCAAATAGATACCATGCCTTTTCCAATACCTTCATTCCCTTTGGAGTCCTTTCCCTCAACATGGTATAATGAATCTAATGAGTCTAATTCAAGTCTGTCCACAAATTCTAAAAAAATTTCCTCTCCCTCGATTTTGTGATCCTCCTCTTGTGTATGCTCTTAGACCTTTGATTAAACGGGTCTCTACTACTACTTCTTTTGAAGGTAAGCAATTCTAACAATACAATTGTTGATGATATGTCCCAAGCTATGTCACATGGGTACGGGTGCGGGTACAGGTACATGTGCGGATACGTACGGGTACAAACTATTTTCAAAAAACTTTGGTGTAGGGGTATGGCCATACGCATACACACACACATACATATATATATCAATGTTGTAAAAAGCGTATCGTAAGGCGTATCGTTCGGGCTTTAAGATACGCCGTATCGTAACGTATCGTAACCGTATCGTAAATTTTTTTAAAAAATTATTAATAAATCAGAAAAAATTTAAAAAAAATCGGAAAATTTGTAAAAAAATCAGAAAAAATTAAAAATAATAAATTCTTCATAGAAAGAAAACATTCATAACAATATCATTCAACAAAGCATAAGGCTTAAGCCATAAAGTGATAAACATTCAATCAAGTGTTGAACAATTCAACTTCAACAACCATAGATTCATAACTCTTAATTTTTTGAATTTTTGATACGTATAAAATCAAAGCACTGTTGACTTGACTCTCATTCATGATTCATCATTCATAATCTTCATCATCTTCATCTTCATCGTCAAGAATTGGAAGATCTTCACCAACATATTCAGCACCAGCAGTAGCAGACTCTCCTTCATAAACAAAGCCTTCTGTTGCTTCAACTTCAAGGTTGAAGCATTCAATATCTTCATCATCAAATATCGTGGCTGGTTCTTCCTCAATCCATGGCTCTAGATCGTCAAAATTTTCCAAGCTGATAGGATCGAACTGAGATGTGTGCTTCCTTGCTGATTCTTTTTCTAATTCTCTACGTTAAATAAGAGAAAACTTGTTAGTATGTAATTTCATATAAATATATTGTACAAAACATGTAAATTGTAAACATTAAGCTATATTATATACCAATATTACCTTTGTTTCAACCTCATATTGTATCGAACAAAGACAAGGTCATTCAACCTTTTATGTTCGAGCCTATTCCTTTTTTTGCTATGGATATGTTGGAACACACTCCAGTTCCTTTCACATCCACTAGTACTGCATGTCTGGCTGAGGACTTTGACTGCAAAACGTGCTAGGTTTGGAGCATCAAACCCATACCTATTCCACCACAAATCTAAACAAAAATATAACAAATCAATGTGAAAGTTTTAAAAGAATCAAATGTAACAGATGCAAAGTAAATTAAAAATTTCTATGTATTTACCTGGACGCATCGTTGTCCTGGCTCGAATGGCGGCAGGCAGTCCGATGTTCTAAAAACAACAATCATATAGATCTAACTCAGTGTGCACAACATCTTGTTCTATAGAATCTTCCACTAACACATTAATACAATCTAACAAACCATGCATGACTTCTCTGTCTTTCTTAAATGTAGGAGAAAATCTAATTGTAGGATTTAGATAATAAGCTGTTGCATGAAGAGGTTGATGAAGCTGTCCAGTCCACCTTTTATCTATAATCTTCCATATGGGCATATATATATATATATATATATATATATATATATATATATATATATATATATATATATATATATATATATATATATATATATATATATATATATATATATATATATATATATATCAAAAAATTACAAACAGAATAACATATTCACACATATATATATATCAAAAAATTACAAATAGAATAACACGTTTGTGCTAATGTTTTGGTAGCTCCAATCGCCATGTTTATTTTTCTTTTCTTTGAAGCATCTTCACATTCTTCAATAGCATAAAGAGGAACATATAGTTCACTTGACTTGACTGAAGATTTTTTCGTCTCAGTTGCATCTTGTTCGTTTTTCAATACCTTCATTGATTCTTTGCTAATTTTTTTGCATGGTCTAATTCCATGGCTTTTGATATGCAATAAATATGCCTTGCAATGTGTATAAGAGACAGTAAAATGACTATGACAGAAATTGCAAGAAAAAATTATATTCCTACTGTCACCATAAGCTTTTCCTAGTTTTTTCACAAAACGCCGAAGAGGCTGAGATGGATTTTCCATTTCTATTGCAGCAACGGTATTAACACCACTATTGCTGCTTGCCATATTTCCACTTCTACCTGTAGGCATCGTTTCTTTTTCTTTATCGGCCATTACAACTTATATCTGAGAAGCAAAAAAGTGAAAAACTATAACAGATGGAAAATGGAAATCGTGTTATTGGAAGAAAGTTTTAAGGAGGAAGGGGAAAACCAGAACTCCAAGAAATTTAGTTGCAACGATCTGCAATAGACAAAAGGACAGAAAAGCAACGATTTCAAACATGACCCTGTTCTCACGGGACAAAATTGCAGCACACAACTGGTTATTTGACCGAAGACGTACAACAGGTTCTATCTACAACTACCAGGAAGTGCCACTGTGGCCAATAATTCCATGTTAAGCATTACGAGAAAAGAGGAACCACAAATGAAACCAGGCAAAGAAGGAACAAAACCAGGAAAAGCAAGAAAAGAGAAAGGATTGACATTAAAAACTGAATAAAAAACAGAAAAGCACATATAGCCAAGTTCAGGAACTAAGAAATCAAGTGAAATGCTAAATCTCGTCTGTTAAAACCCCTAAAACCCTACAAAGAACCCAACAAAAAGTAAAGGTAAGAAAACACGTCAATCTCCTTAATATTAAAGCTGACGAAGGAAGATTCAGGTTCGCCGCCATACCTTTGATAAGGGCCGATGAAGAAGCGGGAGGAGGGATATTTTCAAGACACAGGCATGACCATTAACTGGTCAAGAATTATTACAAAGGGAAAACAGAAAACAGAAGAACAAAAAATGAAGAAAGGAGCACGATCTTCACAAAACAAACGAGATTTTCAACTGATGAAACCAAAAGCTGCATCGGAAAACCCTAAAAACCTTTATCTTTGCCATTCGCCGCTCACCGTTCGCCTCTCGCCGTTTGCAGTTTGCCTCTCGCCGTTCGCTGTTCGCCGGAGTGGAGAATCGCCTCTTGTCATCGGTCTCTGTGAAGAAGAAGCATCGAGGCTTAATGGTTACGATATTTTTAACGTGAAAAATGTAAACCACGTTAAATTGTAAATCACGTTAAAAACCTAAAAAGGTCGAAATTGGACTTGGTCAAGTTTGACCGAATCCGAAAAAGGTTGGGTTCAACCTCGGGTACGTTGACCGTACCCGGTACTGTCAACGACGTACTCGGGTTGCACCCGACGTCGCACCCAGACCCGTACCGGTATCGTACATGCACGGTGCGGGTAGTGCTCATTTAGAGCAGTGCTCGTGCCCGTGTTACATAGGTCTCCAACGATGCAGGGGCAGGTGGACATACTTGAGGTAGATGATGATTGACCCATTGCATTGAGGAAAGGAAGAAGACTGTGTACCTTACGTCTCATCTCAAATGTTGTAAATCTGCTAGACTTGGGAACCATATGAAACAGTTTATATTTGCTTTGTCAGCTAGTTCTGTTCCTTTAAATCAACAGCAAACACTTTTAGTTTTAGAACCTTGGTGGAGACAAGCTATGCAAGAGGAGATGGTTTCTTTGCATGAATGTGGGACTTGGGAGCTGGCCACACCTACTTCAGATGCAGATATTGTTGGTGCAAATGGGTTTTTGCTATCTACTATAACTTAGATAGCTCCATAGAGTGCTATAAAGCAAGGTTAGTAGCAAAGGGTTATACTCAGATGTTTGGAGTAGATTTCTTTGAGACTTTTTCTTCTGTTGCCAGGCTTGGTACTATCAGGTTGGTTATTTCAGTTGCAGTACATTATAGATGGACATTATTGTCAGTTGGATGTAGAGAATGCATTTTTATATGGAAACTTAGAAGTTAGAACTACATATATGCAACAACCACCAAGATTTGAGATTCAGGGGGAGTGTAACATGATATGCAAGTTGAAAAGGCATTATATGGTCAGAAACAGAGTCCACGTGCATGGTTTCAGAAGATGGTAGAGGTTATGTCTTCTTTTAGCTTCTATAGATCAACATCAGATTGTTCATTACTAATTAAGAAGACAGGTAATGGAGTAGTGGTCATGGTAGTATATGTAGATGATATTATATTGACAAAAATTAGCATACTAGATATATCTGAGACAAATGCAGATCTTCATAAGCACTTTGTTACAAAAGACCTTGCACCACTTAGATATTTTTCAGGCATGGAGGTTGCCAAGAGTAAAGAAGGAATCATATCTCCACGTGAGTAGGTGTTGGACTTGTTCAAAGAGACATGGATGCTGGGTGCCAAATCTGCATATATTCTTATGGGTCCCAAGAAACATTTGTATCATGGTGGCAATGTGAGCCTATTGATGGCAATAGTTACTGATCTCTTGTTGGTAAGCTTCTTATGTTACAATCACTAGACCAGATATAGTTTGGGCAGTGAGTAAAGTTACTGAATTTATGAACAAGCCTACTAAGGTACAATGGGGTGCAGTCATGATGATTCTCAGGTACTTAAAAAGTTAAAATCTTCCTCTAGCAAAGGATACTTGATGTGGTACGAAACTCAGATGCAGATTATACAGGGTCTAATGAAGATAGAAACTCGACAACAGGATTTTGTGTTTTTATAGTGGGGAACATAGTTACATGGTGAATGAAGAAGAAAAATGTCAAGACAAGGTCTAGTGCAGAATTTGAATATAAAGCACTGGTTCAAACTGCAGTTGAGATGATGAAGATTAAATCTATGTTAGCTGATCTATAGGTCAAAGACTCTGTTCCTATGGAGATAAAGTGTGACAATAAGGCTGCCACATATATTGCAAATAATCCAGTGTTCCACGGAGAACAAAACATATAGAAGTTGATTGTCGTTATGTTCATGATTTGGTTTAATTTGGTTATATATCTACTGCGCATGTCACTTTAGAAGATCAAATAGCTGACATGTTTACCAAACCTGTCTGTAGTTCCATTCTTTGGAGGTGTTGTGACAAGCTGATCATGATAGATAGTTATCCTCTAACTTGACGGGGATTGTGAGTAGGTTGGGTTGTTATTTGAAAATTTTAATTTGTCAGTCCTCTTTTATTATTTCCATTAGATATGTTGGAATCATTTGTAATTCTTGACTATTCTCTATTTAAGAGAGATTAGGTTAGTGGAAAGAACCTTGTTTTTGGCAGTTTGCTCTTCATCATATTCAACAGACATAAAGGACAGAGAGTTTTTTCTTTATGAATGTATCCACTCTAACTACACGCCATGGATGTATTTGAAAAATTAACCACTTAGATGTGATCTCTAGGTATTAAGTTAAAAATTGTTTTGATGTATAGATATGATTTCACATGGCACAATAGTCTAGAGTCTAGACAAGTTGATTTTAACTTTTAGTCCAGCCATTTCAGTTTTTCACTCCTTGGGTCTTAAAGCAAATGAATGAGGATACAGTTTTTGCGAATGGCAACAAAAGAACTTGTTAATCCAAAGATAATTCCTTGAGTCTCGTAGTTCTCCAAATGTAGCATTGTGTAAACCATGTATATGTGAGTTTTCTTTGCTTTCTGTTCTCACATTTAGGCACATTATTTCATTGTTGTACTGTTTCTTATTTAATTTTCTTGGCTTGCACGTCCCTTTTGATCCAAGTATTCTTTTTCTCACTTATAGGCTGCTCTTTGTGGCTATGCTCTATACGCTTGATATCTTCTATTCCTTGTCTACCTTTCTTTAATTTTGAGCAACAT
Source organism: Nymphaea thermarum (assembly GCA_011799765.1). Lineage (NCBI taxonomy): Eukaryota > Viridiplantae > Streptophyta > Magnoliopsida > Nymphaeales > Nymphaeaceae > Nymphaea > Nymphaea thermarum. The sequence goes on from JAANDH010000566.1 coordinate 50,263, forward strand.
CTATCGACTGGATTTTCATTCAGGGAAAGGTCCAACTGCTATCTTTGGAAGCAATACATCAATTGCATATCTTTATTTTTGTGCTGGCCATTGTTCACGTTATTTTCAGTGTTCTCACCATGCTGTTGGGAGGTGCTAAGGTAATCTCAAGCTGGTATTTGCTTTTAGTATATATATATTTTTTTAAGCTCATGTACTCGATGATTGACCATCTCATGAACAAAAGTAGTTTGCTGTTTATACTGCTGCATTGAGTGAATATTTTGGAAGTAGATGGTTACACTTATGGTGGAGTTAGCATGATAAGTTTGTTTGCTTTTTATAAACTTTGGTGTTCAGATACGTCAATGGAAGCATTGGGAAGACTCAATTGCAAATGATAAGTACAACATGGAAGAGGGTGCGTACCAGCATCATCATAGTACTGTTGTTTCCTGAAGTAAAGGTTTTCTTTGCTTCCATAGTTTGGCAAGGAATGTATCCATACTCAAATTTCATATATATTGTTTTAGTAGCTCAGCTTTCCATTCTCCCAACAATGTTTTCATTTGAGGCACTCTATGCAGTTTTAGGGAAAAAGGTAACCCATGTTCAACAACATTCTTTTATCAGGGAACATTCTCTTGGCTTCGCAAGAAATTCATCCATTCTAAGTTGGTTGGTGAGTTATTTTGTTTTGTTCCCTTTTTCTGCTTACATTCTGACATGCATCCACATGCCCATTATTTTTGGGGCAATTACAATGAACTAGAAGCCAGGTTAATGTCTTTATGAAAAAAGTTGCAAATGGTTCCCTTTTAATCTGAGCACTTCATCAGTTACAGTTGGATATCATTTATTGCTGGTTAGGTTCAATGATATTTTGTTTAGTGGTCAAAAAATTATGAGGTCATTCAGAAGTTGGTACTGGAGAAGATGAATTTAAAATTTATCATTTATAATTCTCTTTGTTTGTTCCTCTCTGTCTTTTTAGCTTCCTGCATGTTGTGGTTTGTTTATATTTTCTTGTTTTCTGAGGAACGGAGGTAACGTTGATCTGATGGCAATATTTGGTGTTTATTTCAGTTTTCTTTTTTTAAACAATTCTACGCATCTGTGACTAAATCAGATTACATTACCTTGCGTCTTGGTTTCATTATGGTAAGGCACAAGAATCAAAGGTTTTTTTTTTTTTTTTGAGTTCTTTGTAGATGGTAAAGTTTGATGTTATGTGATTATTCACCTGTATGTTCTCTTATTAGACCCACTGCAAAGGGAATCCAAAATTTAACTTTTACAAGTACATGATGCGGGCTCTTGAAGCTGATTTTAAGAAAGTTGTTGGTATAAGGTAATCTTGCTGATGTCTCATAACTCTTTGTTGTTTAACTAGAAATACTTGGTACAACTCTCACACACACATAAGCACACAGACCCACACACATGTACAGACACATGTAGCAAACACATAAAAATACTCGAACATGAGTAGATGTACAGGTAGAGATATATGTGCTACTGGATACGGGAACTCATGAGGACTGTGATAAGCATCTGACCACTTGTCATGACAAAAATATCTTTATGAAATCAAACTGCTAGCCATCACCTAAAAAGTTACTTTTGATGTGGTAATCTGTGAACTGTTCAACCATAGTTCTTGTACTACTGTGGCCGTATAGATATATATATATATACATGTAATATATAGATATGTACTGATTAAGTTTTCTTATTTTACAGCTGGTATCTCTGGGTTTTTGTTATGATCTTCCTGTTGCTTAATGTTGGTGGTAAGCACATTAACCTATCTATTGAACAATAACTCCACACACAACTCTACTATTTTTATATTTCTTAACTACTTGTAGTCAGTTCAAATTTTGTTGCTTCTTTCAGTTTTCCATAAGTCAAAGTAAGGCACACACTTCTCTCATATATTATTGCTTACATTAGCTCATCTAGGAAACATGTGTCATGGGCGATCTATTTATGAACTCATTGCAAAGAATAGTATGTAACTTTTTTGCTAATGCTGACCATCATGTGTCATCAAAGATCTTGATGACTAATTTCTTTGATGGAAGAGTGAAAAAGCATTGGACAGTGTTGTGTATTTTACCATAGTAGTGGGGGTTCTAACCAGACTTTGTGATTTTAAATGACATCCTTCCCAACTGCATGCTGGTTTTCGTTCACCTGTTATCAGAACTAGTTTACATGCCAACGTTATGTTGTAGCAACTATCATTCTCATGAAGGGTTTTGTGGACCTTAATTTTTTTAATTTATTCTTTGTCAAGGAATCTTAGATTCAAAATCCTAACAAACATGAGCTTATGAGGTTTTCTTGAGTAATTTTCCAACGAAAATATTTACGAACACTAGAATAGCTTTTTGAAGATCTAAAAGAGACACAAGAAGACGGAAATATAATAATTAAGTGGCATAAAAAAGTACTTATCAAAAAAGAGGAAAATCTCGTGATGTTATTGTGATATCTATTTTTAAATTGGAAATATTTTTGAAAATATGATGGCATTTTACAAACAAAATGTTTGCTTATATTTGGCCTTGAAAGTATGATATTTTCAAAATATAACTGACGTTTGTGACTGTGGTTGAATATTGACCATGGAGACTTCATGACTGTAAAGAATGTTGTATTGATTAAATAGCATGAACGTGACATTTTTCACTCAAGACTATCCATTTTTTAGTTATTCTTTATAAGGTGTTTAAGTGCTCACTCCTTGTTCTCTTTTGCAGGATGGCACACATACTTCTGGATTGCATTTATTCCACTAATTGTAAGAATGGAAATTATTGAACTTTTCTATGCCATTGGGAAAAGTTGCTGACCATGAGCCTTTTATATGCTTCACATGAGCATGCAACCTTCACCTACCACTGACATTAATAATTGAAGTTTAGGCATGCTCTTATTAGTGAAACTCATTAATCTTGTATAACTAGTTGCTTCTTAATTTTTCCATTTGATTGACCAATTAGGATGGTTTGAATGGTGGGTTGCTTCAATACTCTAGCTTCACTCAAAGTGATTATTGTTTTCCAGTCAAGCTGCGAAAACTGCTCCTTTGGCTACGTACAATTCTGTTTCCCAATTTACTAGCTAGAACTTCCATAAAGCAGCATCGGGGTTGTCTTGGTTGCTAAGTAACTGCAAGAAATTCTGAGGAAGTGGAATCACGGCCTATTAGATTGAATTTAAGCTCTGATCTTCCTTGATTGGGAGAGGGAAGTACCTTGGGTTCAAGGGAAATGCTGTAGCATTGTAATCTGGAGGAAGCATAAGTTAGATAAGAGGTGATCAAATGTTAATAAGGTCCAAAGTGTGCTGAGAATAAGTTTAGGTCGTTCAATGCAACTTTGGTTTCAAGTAGGCATTTAAATCATAGGTGACATTATACATGTTCTAAGTATGACTTGTTCAAATTTTTTAGTATATGAATCAATTTCAATTTTATCTTTTCCAGCTTCTTCTTGCTGTTGGTGCGAAACTGGAACATGTCATTACTAAATTGGCACATGATGTTGCTGATAAACACACTGCCATAGAAGGAGATTTGGTGGTTCAGCCCTCGGACAATTACTTTTGGTTTCGTAGCCCTCGTCTTGTCCTCTACTTGATCCACTTCATCCTCTTTCAGAATGCCTTTGAGATCGCATTTTTTTTCTGGATTCTGGTAACTTGAAAGCGGTGGACCTTTCTTTCTAAAAACTATATGAACCAGTAGAACTGCATGCATTATTTCCTGGTGGATAATGCTTTTAACTAGGCTCCTTTGCACTTGTGTGACTGCAGACAACATACGGCTTTGACTCTTGCATAATGGGACAAGTTGGTTTCATTATTCCAAGGCTTATAATTGGGTTTCTCTCTCTCTTTCTCTCTTTCTCTCTCTCTCTTTCTCTCTCTCTCTCTCTCTCTCTCTCTCTCTCTCTCTCTCTCTCTCTCTCTCTGACACAAACTTTTACCTAACGAGGTGCAGGGTCATTATTCAAGGCCTTTGCAGCTACAGCACTCTGCCACTTTATGCAGTTGTCACACAGGTGGTCTTTGAGTTCTTTTTGTTGTAATTTTCTTGAAAGGACACGTCATTTAAATGCTGAATTTTTTTTTTTTATTTTCAACACATTTAGATGGGGAGTTCATTCAAGAAGGCAATATTTGATGAGCATGTGCATGAGAGCCTACTTGGTTGGGCTCAAAAGGTGAAGAAAAGAAAAGGATTTAAACCAATCAAAGAAGGTGGAGATACTTCAACCCATACAAACAGGGCAAGTGGATCCTCGGACGGTATTGAGATGCAAAAAGTAGAAACAGAATCCTTGCTAGAAGCTGGTAATGCTAATATCATCAAAGCTTTATCTCCTGCACCAAGGGCGTCATGAAGTTGCACATCTGCAAGCTTTCAAGCATCAAGGGTACTTAGTCATGCTGTAGCTTCTCTGTCGTTATTTCTGCAAGTGAAGCCAGACATCCATGAAAGGTTTTCCCTTAATGTTGAGTTGCTCCAGTAAAGAATGCAAGTTTATACTTGGTGTGGATTGTTGTAAAAAGCAGCTGTTGCTTTGTCCCCTAACTGCGGGCACTATTGTATCAAAAACTAGGTATCTTGTGTATTCTAAGCATAATCGAGAAAACACCGGTTGATTTCTTAGTTCTTCCTTTCGAGAAATGCAGTACTATATCGCAGTGTCTGGGTTTATTCAGCAGTATGTGTGTGAACTTGGTGTTCATGGTCCAGTCAAAGTGGAAATTTCACGGTTATTCACAGGTTCTTTAACCAGACTTTGAATTAGTAACTTGATAGACAAAATCATTCCGCATAAAATGATGGGTCAAAAGACTTGGTAATCATAGATAATCAACCTTTCGAAATGTTTTGCGGCTATCGTTTCAACTGCATAATATGATATTTCTGAGATTTGGGTGCAACATGCGGGCATGCTTAAGGAAAAAAAAAACACTGGTAGAAAGAAGATAGTCTAACGACTGTTTTTAGAGTTGTCACGTAAATGTAAAGCAGCTACCAACAATGAGCTCCAATACTTTGAATAAACAGCCAGCACGATAGGCTAAAAGTTCAATGTCAGCAAAGGTTCGAACGAACATATTTCAATTAACACTGGCAATGTGCAGTAAGCTCTATGAATAAAAATAACGTGAACATTATTCAGGAGATGTGGCTGAAAAAATAGTACCTTAATAGAGAGAAATACCTCCTATGTATGCACTAAGGGAGGCTGGACTAGCTGTCGGGTCAGGTCAGTGCTTATAAATCTTGCTATTGGGATTGGTCAGCCGCCACTCCAGTACAGTCAAAGGCTAAGAACAAAACCTAAAGTAAAATACAAAAAGGATACAAATAGAATATATATATATATATATATATATATATATATATATATATAGAGAGAGAGAGAGAGAGAGAGAGAGAGAGAGAGAGAAACATTTGGGATTGGCTCACCTACTTTTTCTCTCTCCTTTTTTGTTCTTCTTTCACAATTTTTTCATACTCTAGATTGGTAGATCACAGAGAGAAAAATGGATTTGGAAATTCAATCACATCTTGAGATTGAATATAAATATAGATCTCTAAGTCAGTGGCAAAACCAAACCCATCGAAATTAATTAATAAGGTACTTTTCTGTACAATCTAATCATGGAGTTATGATCTTAACCGTGTTTTGGTGTGAATGATATACTAAGTTAATCATTTTTAAAAATTTAAATGCTTTTTATATAACAAAAAATGAATGGCTTTTCTGTCATCAAAATTTTAGTAGTATAAAAAACAACAATTTTCATAGGGACAACTTGAACTAAGAGATGTTTTATGTTGAATTAGATATTTACATGCTGGAATGTTCATATTTCGTTCAAATACTTCTCAACAAGAATTTAAGAGGTCCGAATTTAATCCAAACTTAAGCTTTTTCAGCAAAAAAAGTGTTAAGAAAAAAAGTTTAAATCTTGGAAAGCAAAGAAGTTTGGTGAAGTCTTGGGGTCGAAATTTTGAAGCCATTTATGGATGTTCAATTCTATTTGTTAAGCATTCCTCTTGGGTATAATAAGAATACATCTCTACATACTTTCTCCCATGAAATATGTGATTGTGATCTATGCATATAAAGCTCTTATAAACATAAAAATGTATTCCAGTTGTGCCCTGACCTTGTGGCGGGAGCGGATGATGGTATAACCTAACGTTCAGGGTTCGAGAACCAGAGCTGATCAAGGATAATGCATCACAAAATAATTTGGTAGGCTTCTTTAAAAAAAGTCCAATGTTCATCGACAATTATTTGAGTCATACAATCTCCTTGGTTATGAAAGATAATAATCCTCTCTTTTGCAATTCATGAAGTCAATTATACTCAAAGACAGAAAATACGTTATGGTGTGTTTTATTGGGTTCTCTACCACATGAACAATATCAATATAAGTAGTCCTTATTTGATGTCTCTTCAGTCTATTTTATACTTTGTTTCACTGCCTCGTGAACAAAAGATGGGGCATACTGAAAATGAAATGCCACATGTAGTTGGGAGCTATATCAGATCTCGTGATGTTCATGATATATAAATATAAAATATATATATATATATATATATATATATATATATATATATATATATATATATATATATATATATATATATATATATATATATATATATATATATATATATATATAAGTGAAACAATAAGCGGTCCATATAGAGTTGGATTATCCATGGGAAAACTATCTTCAAATTTACTTTCTTAATTCCAGCAATTATAGGGTCACCACTTTATCCACATCTATGAAACACGAGTCCGGCTGTCCATCTAACATTCTTTATATCTTAGTAGCTGCGAATAATTATATTATTCATGATATATTTTATCATATTTTGTAAAATTAGCTAAAAGAACTCCAAATGTTGTCTGAAAGGATGCAAGATACATCAAGAAGTAATGACATCTACTCCAGGGTGATGGGACAAGGGAGATATGGTCAAGGATGGATGATGAGGATTGGTGTGAGTCATTCTCAATTCGGTTTGTCCTCTAACGCAAACAAGATACATGCCCTAAAAGACAAAAAAATGCATTTTTGAAGGATAAAGTTTCCACACTTGAGTCTCAAATGCTGAATTTAAACAGTTTCAAGCTCATGTCACTCAATTTATAGCACAACAGCTTAGCAATTCAAATGTTGTAAAGTTTCTAATTATTATGTAACAAATTCTATTTGTTAAACTTTATTCCTAACAGTTCTAGCTTGTTTCTTAATATTCATTGTAGGCATGCCGACGCTGCCAAACTTTGTATAATATCTACCTCAACAATGACATTATTGTGGGACCAATTTTTGTTCTTACTTTTAGGTTAGAGCACTGTAGATACGTACATAACTTCAAACTTTTGATTATTAAGTTTTTGTAATTTTGAACTTTAGTTACTCAGTTGTGGTGTAATATAACCTCCAACATTTGTTATATACATTTGTTTAGTTATGAATACGTAATTGCTTGAATAGCTTCATTGTAAGCAGGTTTACATTTGAATATGTATTTCTGATTTTCAGAACTATTTTTCAATCATGGATTAGGAAAAAAGAAATTTGACAAATATTTATCGATGCATGAAAGTATGTCGGTCAAAGTGCTATTGATGACTGGGAGCATGTCTATAAAAAGTTCTACTGACGTTTGGGAGTATGACGATAAACAGTTTTACCGACATTAGTGTAGTGTCGACAAAAATTTTTAGCTACGTCTGCAAGGGTATCGGTAAAAACTCTCACCAACATAGGCTCCTCATTGTTAAAATTATTACCAATGTCTGGCAGATGTTGGTAATCATTTATTGAACTATGTTTCGGATGCATTGGTGAAGATATCTACATCGATGCATGCAGCGATGCATGCCACGAAAATGCTGGTCATAGTTTTCAGACATTCTCTTCACCAATGACCTCTCTTTTATCGATGTTTTCTTGGCTGTTGGCAAAATACCAATTTTTTGTAGTGTGAATTTGGACAATGTTGCAGAATAGTTTTTTTTTTTATAAACACGAAGATTTCATGTAGTAGAACGAGGTTTCTTTTCTAAAGTCTTTCCAAATAAACTTTTTTTATCAGCATTAATCTGGCATATTGTAAATGTGACATTATATTTGTGATCTGTGGTTTGAGATAAGGAAAAGAAAATTTAAATTCAATTTAGGAATACATATAATTTTTGACACACAAGAAATTTTTTTTGTTTCTTTTCCAATCATTTTTAAAATTTTTCTACACATCAAAATTTTCAAAGAATTTCTGTTCATAGTTGAAATATAAAATTCAGAAACCTTGATTGGCACTGGAATACGAGTTGTTTATTATGCGTCATATGAACCGAAGCTTTGAAGTCAACCAAAATAGATACTGAGAGTTGATGTGGGTCGGGACAATAGCTTTTGAAATTGATCCTTTGACTAGTTGAGGATGTTGATGTAACTTATTGTTATTATTATTATATCTCATTATTTTGAATTTATGCCATTGAAGATGATATGATTAAGCCTCAAGGGGTGTGACATAGTTGGTTGGACAGGTGGGTGCATAGAAGGAGCGTCACTTGTTTGATTCTCATAGGTGCCCCCTCCCCTAAACCATAAAAGATGGTATTGGCACCCCTCCCCTAAACCATAAAAGATGGTATTACAACACTTAAAGGTTCCATCATACCCTATCCAGCCTCCAGGTCATACCCTATCCAGGTCCCGATGAAGCCTACGACTCCAGAGGCAAGGGGAATGGGGATGGCCTTCAGGTTTTCTTCAGGTGGTGAATTGTTAATTGAGAACGGAGGTTTCCTTCAGGTGGTGAATTGTTAATTGAGAACGGTATGACAAACTTACTGTCAAAAATAGCACATCTTAGATTGACCAACTTTTGTTATTGTTGAGGTATGGCAGTCTATAGCCTATAGGACTAGAGCCGTTATGTCCCTCACATAAGGTTGTTGAGATGCCACGACCCCTAAAGATCTCTGGATAGCCGACTGTGAGCCCCTGTCCAAGGAGCACAATTGTCGAGAGATCCAGTGAGTTCTACCCGATAGAAAACCTCCACCATTAAAATCCTTTTTGGAACTCTTGATTAAACGAACCATGGATGATGACAACACATGTGAGCGCTTCGGATATGAGGAGGTAAGCAATCGTCGTTTCTCAATTTTTGGTCAATGGGCATTTTCCTTGTTCAAGTCAGTAGTGTTGAAGTGTAGAGCCTGATCACATCCTTAATTTTGTAATGACATTTATGCATGTTTACATTTTTATGGTTTTATCCTGATCCTCATGCTTAAGAGGGGTACTTATTTTTCTTGTATGCTTAATCTTTTGACTAATGTATGAGAACTTTGTCTCTACAACCACGTAAAAGATCCTTGTGACTTTTATTTTTTCTTCCTAGTCTTTTTCTATTGGTGTCGTGAGTGAGAGAAAATGGGCCTCATTTCTAACAAATATTTGGAACTCACAACTATTTTGCTCACTAAAGCATGGTGACTTATTGCCAATAGACGCAAACTGGGCATGAAACACAACATTGAGGACTCTATGAAACTCCTCTTGTGGATTAGACTCCTCTGCCTGGCAACGATCCTCTAGAACACAAGTCTTTAGATTAGCCATTGCTTGAGCTCTAGGAGGAATAGATCTGCCAACAAAAAGGAATGTGTTATGCTCACATGTGAGTGTCGGATCCCTTAAACATCATCCCAAAGTTTGAGGTGGAAATAGCTGTTGCAAGAGAGGAGGTGATTCTACAAGAGCTGGTGTACGAAAAAAGAACAAAACTATGTGCCAAAGGCAAGGTGAATTCTCATTTCATAGAAAATACATTAATAATTCCATAGAATTGTAAGCAATAGTCCCCAAACAATGTCTGACTTCAAGATGAAGTGGGGTCAAAATCCTGAAGTGACATAGAACAAATTTTGGATCAAAATCACTTCCTTGGTGGGTCATACTTTGTGGAGTTCTTGCCATACCTCACTTGCCATTGTAACATATCACGTTGCTAACTAATTATTTGCATACAGAGTTCAAAATACAAGGCAACATCAAATGATTACATCACTTCCCGAGAGAGAATTCAGGAGTTAAATCTGATCCGGAAAGTCTACCATCCACAAAGACTAATTTGTTTTTAGCGGACAAGGGCCATAATCACGGCTCTACTCCAAGTGGCATATTTGTCTCCTATAAGCAGTTGAGAAACAAGCATTGATCCTGGATTGTCATAATGGTGCAAATAGAAAAGGTTTGAGCAATCAACCAGATTAACTTTAGAAAGAAGCTCAGCTCTTGTTGCTGTATAAATTTTGGTCAAAACTCCCACATCAAATGTGAAGAAACTAATAACCGTTGTCATGCTAAGATCTGCCACTGAAAGAAAGAGCAGAAAAGCAAGCAAGAAATGGATAAGATTGCATCTAATAGAGAACCTTCATTTTGGCATTGAAATCACTTTACCTTAATTTATACCACAAGTTGTTACAAGAATATTACAAATCAAAGAATTAAACAGTTATATTGAATAGAAGAAGATTCTAGATACTTCTGATATGATTTGATCTTCCACATTCGCAAACTATAGCACATTTTCTAATACTTCACCTAAGAAAAAAAATTCTGCACCACAAAAAAAATTGTACACAATTTGCACTAAATAGCATCTTGAAATACCCTTAACATTGAAGATGGACATTGACGATGGAAACTACAAAACTAATAAATTACTCCCATGTTCTACAATATTCTTCCTATAAATTGCAAATTTACAAATAAGAAGACCTACAACATTCAAAATTACTTGAATGGAGCATAGGAGAAAAGAAGTGGAGGTAAAGGCCAAGCTATGGCTTTCAATGCTATCTACGTCAATAATAGGGAGAAGTGTAGACAAAAAGGAAAAAGTGAGAGGACAAGTGGGGCAGGTTTTTTTGAGTTGCAAATGCCCATCCACCCTTGCTTACACAATCCTGAAGATATCCAGCAACAAGAAGAAGGAAAAGGATTGAATAGAGGAACTCCCAAGCATTTGGTGATCTCAGATGTGTCCACTTCAATGGAACGGGTGACTTGTAATGTATGAAGTAGACGTATGAAATGAAAATTTTTTCTTCTTCATTGTTAAAAGAAGAAGGTTGACCATTCACATACAATAGGTGATTAGTCTGACAAGTTTCTCACTGTCTACATGCTCATCACAACAGAGCCTGCCTCGTTCCTCATCCTATTGGATTTCAACCATCAGTGTTGTTGGATATCTCATGTGAGGGGGCATGGCCGACACAGGTCTCTATCAAATTCTCCTTCCCACACCAAGCATTTCTCCTTGGTTAGAGATCTTGGATGCAGCATGCTGCCATGATTGAACGCATTCATATTCTCCTTCCCATACAGAACCTTAATGTTCATTTTTTTCTTTTTTCTTTTTCTATTAACTTTCCCCACTACCAAAATTCGGTTTTGGGTCCAAATTTTTTATCCTCTTCTAAAAATGATGTTTTGTGAAAATGCAGTTTTCTCCAAAGGATGCTTGTTTGCCATCCAAATGCTCACAAAACTTGGTTTCCAGGTTTTTTAGTGTCATCCAAACACCCACTTGGTTGTTTTTTGTATGTTCCCATCTTCTTCAATGTGAAAAGCAATAATTGGAAACTATACTATGTTAAGATTACAGGTTTGGTCAGCTGGCTCTCTGTGCCCACCACCCCCCTCTTTCCTTTCTTGGTCACTCACGTCGTGCTCCATATTCGTGTCTTCCTATGAAATCCTAGGGGAACAACTAAAGTGGAGGGACTAGCATCAGCTCAATTGGGTTGCGGTATCCCTCTTTAGTAGTTGTTTCTTTTACTGTAGAGATGGTTGTCCTCAGTTCCCCCAAACTCCATGAGAGTTGTTTCTGGGACCTCCATACCTCCTAAGATTAAAGCCTTGCTTAGGCCTCTATTGACTCATCTGTATTAATTATTCTCCTGCTGCTCCAGGGGTTGCTCTTAGTGTCTAGATCCAAGTGATCCTCATGGTCTTCCTCCTCACTCTATATAAGAAGTTGGAAGCAATCAGTTGTTTCAATCAGGAAACATTGTCTGTGGTTGTCTACTATACCAGGCTGAAGGCTTATTGGAATGAAGTTGCATCTTATGATGTGCTTCTTCCTTGTTCATGTGGAGCTATGGGAGAAATTTCAGCAAAGAAATAGGGAGACAGAGTCATAGAGTTTCTAATGGGCTTAAATGAATCTTACAATAGCATTAGAGGTCAGATTCTACTCCTTGATCCTCTGTCTTTAGTTGCAAAAGTCTATGCATTGGAACTGTAAGACGAAGAGCAACAAGAAGCGAGGAGTCAAGTTTCTATGCCTAAACATGTAATTTTAGTTGCTTCAGATAATAGATCTATAAAAAATCAAAACAATAAGAAGCAACAATTCTTTTGCACTTATTGTCATGTCTCGGGCCATACTCTTGATTGTTGTTTCAACTTAGATGGATTTTCATACAATCGAAGGAGAAATATCAAAATCTAAGAAGGGGCCTAATGCATCTAGTGGAACTGGACAAGATAAACCAATCTACTGCAGTTTCAATCATTCACTGCTAAGATTTTATGAAGGAATCAGTACCTAGCTTCACCATGGATGAATATGTTCTGCTTAAACAACCTCTGAAAGGCAAACTCATTTACTAGGCCACTTTCACATGTATGACATATTCCCAAAGGAACATCTAGATAATCAACATTGGTGCTAGTGACCACATGTCGTCATCTCCTAATCTAATGACTTATGTGCTTCCCTTGTCTTTATCATTTTTTTGTAAAACCACCTGATAGTAAAATTGTTTATGCAACCTATATTGGTCGAGTTTCCCTTTCATAATCATTAATTCATAATGATTATATTTTTTGCCCTGCTTTCTTTTTAATCTAGTGTCTGTGAGTAAACTAGCCCAACAATTTGGCTATCATGTTATTTTTTTTCTTCTCATGGTTGCTTTATGCACAGCCTGAACTACAAGATGATGAATGCTTTGGGTGACTTTAAAAATGGATTGTCCATCTACATGCCTCCAACCCCTTCGTTCTTCAATTCCACCATTTTGACAAGTGGCTTAAAGCATTTTGACGTCTGGTACCTAAGAACATGACATCCAACTGCATCCAACAGCCAATGGATTTTTAAGTATGATTCTAATGTTAAATTGTCGAATAATTGTGCTGTGTGTAAGCTTTTCAAGCAAACTTGATTGTCATTTAATTTGAGTGGCCTTCTCTTCTTCTCCACTTTAATTGTTGTACCGTGACATATGTTTCCTAACTATTGTGGATGTTTATACCCAAGCTTTATAGGCATACCTTATAGGATGCAAGTGGGAAACAAGTTACAAGATGAGAAATTTTATTAATATGGCAGAGAAACAACTCAAATATGTTAGGATCAAGATAACAACTGATAATGGACTGAAGTTCTTTTTAAGTGAGTTGAGAAATATTTTTGATCAATAAAGGAATTGCAGATCAACATTCGTGTACTTACACTCGCCAGTAGAATGAAGCAATGGAAAGAAGACACCACCTCATCCTTGATGTTGCCAAGTACTTAAAATTTCAATCTGGATTACCATTGACACTCTGATATGAGTGCACTCTTATTGTTGTTTATCTTATAATCATGTTCCAACCTCCAGCCCGCAAAATCAAACTCCTCTTGAAAAACTGCTCAAAAGGACGTGGAAAACCCCTCAACTAGAGGGAAAAAACCACGGGTGACGAGGACTGGTGCCCACTAGCAACCAGACCCTCTCTCTCTTAGAGATTTCATTCACACCCAAAAATTAGGGTTACAAAGACTTAAGTAAGGCCCAACGAGGGCTACAATCTGGATCGGGTCCATACCCAGAGCCGGTCATGAGATCCATACTTATATGCTTCAACACCCCCCCTCAAGTTGGGCATACATATCAAACATGTCCAACTTGGATACATTCTTTTCAAACTGAGACAAAAGTGCATCATTTGGCTCCAGGAGAGATCGACACGAGACGCCAGAACTTCATGGCACTCAACAAACGCTCGAGTCAACTAAGACAGACGACGATCCGCAGACGCTGGAACTCGAACGGCGGCAGAGAGCAACACACGCTACGAGCGACTGCAACTTCACCGGAACATCACGGTGACACAAGAGAGGCAACAGAGGATCGTCGGGCTGAAACCAGCAGTGGAAGGACGCCGGAACTTCACGGCGACAAGTAGAGTAGGGTCGACAACGTCCACCGGAACTTCACAGCGACAAGTAGAGTAGGGTCGACAACGTCCACCGGAACTTCACGGTGGCAAAGTGGAGAGGGGTATACTGTTGTCGGGCACATCAACCAGCACGCTCCATCGGAGTCCACCGAAACTTCACGGTGGATGTTGAGCACTTGAGCCACACACACGACAGCGTCGGGCGTACTGAACTAACAATAGAGAGCTGGAAGGAGCTGGGTGACGGTGCCGGAACTTCACGGCAGAGGCGGAGGCTGAAACTGCATTGTCTGACGAGCGGCGGCAGCGGAAAGCCAAGATCGTGACGGTTCTAACGAGCCAAAAATCAGCCCAATCGGAGAATGGAGCGGAAAACTGTGGCCGATTGAAGCTGGCTGATGTTTCGGGTAACTGAGAAGAGCCTTCAGAGTGTCCTCGGGTGGTGTCCGGCCCCAGATGATGCTTCAAAAGAACGGGACACGCGGACACGTCGACGCCTCCATTATAAATTTCAGGACTCGTGTGAAGCGGGACTCCGAGTCACCAGAAATCGCTGTGGAGAGGGACACGAAGGCGGGATTCGTCGAGTTTCTCTGACACGGCTGCGTGATACACGACGGGACACGCGAATCCGAGTGATGCGTCTCCGCTACGGACACGAAACAGCCGACTTGCCGAGGACCGAAGAACTCCGGTGCCAGAAAATGTCGGGTTGGCCGGGATTTTCCTTCCGCGCCGGAAAAATGGCCTCGAATCTGATCGGAATCCGATGATCTTGGGCTCCTTGGATGCGGAAATCTGTTAGAAATCTACCCAGATGATCATCTACACGAATTTATCAACCTTCTGCCCTGGATTGAAGCTGGATTGCACGCTGGTTGCGGGAATTGGGGAAGAACTCGCCTGAAAACCCGCGGTTGTTCTAAAATCGATTCCTCCTCATCCACAGCACCAAAAATCCTGAAATTTCGCTGGGAGATGCTTGAGACATAGACGAATCCAGCGGTTGATTGCTCTACCAGCAAATCCTCCCAGAAAATTAATGCCAGCTGATTTTCTTCACTGCTTTTTCTGCCTTCGTCCAAGAACAGAACGCAGGATGGCGGCGGAAACACGACGGAGGCAGAGATACCACTGCAGACGCAGGACGGCGGCGGCTGAGCGGGACAACGTCGCTGGTGGCGGCGGCGGAAATGATCTCAGGCGATGCAGAAGAAGACGCCGGAACTTCAACGGCGTCGGGCGATGACTGCGTCCACGTCGAGTGTCGGGCGGTACGATGAACAGTGACGGGAGAGGAGCCTGGTGCGTGCGATGATGAACAGTGCCGGCGATGACTCCTCCAACACGAACCAAAAAACTAATACCCAACAAAAAACGCCGGAACTTCACGGCGGCAGATACACAGTGGTGGAGGCAACAACGGCAGAAGCGAGAGATAGAGAAATTAGGGTTGGAACTTCACAAACCCTAGAAAAACAATTTTTTCCAAGTTTGACGGCTCTGATACCATGTCGAAAAGTGAAACTAGAAGAACAATGAACGAACACAGATTTAACGTGGAAAACCCCTCAACTAGAGGGAAAAAACCATGGGTGACGAGGACTGGTGCCCACTAGCAACCAGACCCTCTCTCTTTCTTAGAGATTTCATTCACACCCAAAAATTAGGGTTACATTGACTTAAGTAAGGCCCAACGAGGGCTACAATCTGGATCGGGTCCATACCCAGAGCTGGTCTTGAGACCCATACTTATATGCTTCAACAAGAACCAAAAAGTTGTGCAGTTCATGATGGAGGAGGGAGTGGTTTCGGTCATGCTCCGGCTTCTCAAGTCTAGCGACGAGGAGGCACATGCATGCACGGTTGATTGCCTTCGAATCATGTCGGCCTCTGCAAGAAATTCGATTATTAAAGAAGGAGGGATCTCGTTGCTTGCCCACTGCTCTCTGCCTTTCCTAAGTTGTTAACAAAAGTATAAGATGCTGAAGTGAAAGTTAC
Source organism: Nymphaea thermarum (assembly GCA_011799765.1). Taxonomy (NCBI): domain Eukaryota; kingdom Viridiplantae; phylum Streptophyta; class Magnoliopsida; order Nymphaeales; family Nymphaeaceae; genus Nymphaea; species Nymphaea thermarum. The sequence continues at coordinate 66,566 of JAANDH010000566.1, forward strand.
CAATGGTCAAGAATAGTTCAAGTAAAGCGCCAATGTACACACTAAAAAAGTTTACTTGCCAATCCTAACTAATGTTGTTAGATGCAATGAAGTGAAGCATAATCAGCCTATGAAGTGAGGAGAAGAAAAGTAAACCAACGCGAAAAGTAAGCATCATAATTGAAGAGATATTCATAAAAATAATATTTATCACAACAGTGTATATTTCTATTACAAATTTTCTATTTCCATTAATTGTATTTATTTTATGTGCTCTAGGGTTTCTTTTATATATATATATATAGAGAGAGAGAGAGAGGTGAAATTGGTATATCCTAGATCACTTAGGTTGGGGATTGAAACCAAATAATTGTTAAAATATATCCTAAAAGGATTATGAATCTAGAATGTTTATAAATACTAGTTCAACATAAATCAAGTCTTAGTTCAAGTTGTTTTATGTAAAAATTATTGATGTTTGTACTACCAAAAATTTGACATTATAAGAGCAACTGATTTTTCTATTGTTTTAAAAACATGAGTTGACTAAAAAATTGATTAACTTAATATATATTTCTTATAAAAACATTCTATATATATATATGAGAGGTGAAATCTTTCGGCCATCTTGAGCTCTATCTAATCATAGCCACCAATGCATCACATTGTGAGGTAGGATTAAGCACACTATCAATGCAATGCATCAGATCTTGTGTTGCGCATGTATAGGAGTTGAATCTTCTGGCCATCTTGAGCTCTATATAATCATATGCACCCAATGCATTGCATTGTCCAGTATGATTAAACACACTTCTAATGCAATACATTGGATAGAGTGTTGCGAGAGAGGATGAAGGATTTCTTTATCGAAGCTCGGATGGAAAAATTCACAAATAAATAAGTAAATAAATATATACTTACGTACTATCCATCTCTAATGATAAGATGGTAGGATTTTGTTTTGTTTTTCTTACACAACTTAAGAGAGAGAGAGAGAGAGAGAGAGAGAGAGAGAGAGAGGAAGCAAGCAACTTAAAAAGTTTCAACAACACATTGTTTCAAGCATGGGAAAACACATGCATGGTGTAATCCATCACTTGTCCACTGAAGAGCTATGTTGTTGGGTCGTAGTTGCATCATTGAAGGTGCCAGATTCCTTCCAAGTGCTAGGCCAGAGTTGCTTCTTGAAGACTCCTTGCTTAGACAGGACTAGGCTAACACAAGTTGGAATTTAGGAAAAGAGGAAATAAGAAAACAATTTAAAATATCTCTCAAACAAGAGCCTAGAGAAATGCTCTCTATTTTCAAGCATATTTCGTACAAAGGAGGACGTCACATACTTGTAGAAAAATAAGCAAAACAAATGAATGCAAATCCAAAAGAATAGTTGATTTCCAGCCAACGGAAATCAACTTATGTAAGAGTTTCAGCCAATTATTAACATGCACATGTTGCAGGTAAAATTTGACTTCTCCACTTATTGATCATTTAATAGTTGACTAGCCTTCATTTGATTTGAGTGGGATTTTTAGAGAGATGGGGCCCAACTTATCGGGATGAGGCTTGACCATTTCTAAGACTTTTAGTAGAGGTAATCAAACCGGTTTGACTAATGTCTACTCTTCTACTTGTCTAAATATCTAGATGTTATCTTATCCTAATGCAAAAAATAAAGCAAACGCCCTAAATTTTAAAACTAATGATTTGTTAAAATCTAATTTGGTTTCAAAATTTAAGAACAATTAAATGTCATTAGATTACCTCCATTGTCATCATAGGCCATAACAACTTAATCTAAGCTATATGATACATGCATGTCAAGGTTTTTTCAGAAAATTTGTTTTCAAATACTTGTGCATTTTGAAATTTCTTTTGAAAGCATGAATGTTAAATTTGTAAAACGATATACTAATTGGAATATAATCATATTTGAATTCCTTCCTATACCCAAATTATTACTCATAGCATAGTACTAAATTCAACTTGTTTAGATTCTTATTAGAGGTGAATTGTGACTTCTAGTGATATAGATATGTTTAATCTAAAACCAATGCATGCCTAATCTAGGTGAACTTATTTGAAGACTTCAAGGACAATTACTTACACACAATTTAAGATTAACGTCAAAGTCAAGGGATTAATTACCATTGAATCTCAACTAAATTTAGTGCGTGAAGATGTATTTTAATTAACAAACCAAGGATGAAACTAAACTAAATGAAAGGAGTAAATCAAAGATCACAAGTAAACTCAATGATACATTAATTAAAAGTAAACTAAATGAAACACACAAGCATTAGTTAAAGACTAATAAACTAAATTGGACAAACATAGATCAAGCTAAATCCATAGACTAAAGATCAAATGCAAGTTAAGTGGAATTCAATGATCTAATCGTGAAATAAAAAATATCTTAATGAGAGAGAAATGAAGAGGGAGAGAGAGAGAGAGATAGATAGTGATAGAGAAAGAGAAAGAAATATATATATATATATATATATATATGAAGAGAAATAAAGAGAGTGATACAGAAAGAGAAGGGGGAAAATAGAGAGAGATGAAAGGAAAGTTGAAAAAAGAGAGAGAAAGAAAATTTGAAAGGGAAATAGATGCAGGGAGAAAGAAAGAGAGGGGAAAAAAGAGGGAAATTAGAGGAAGAGAGAAAGAAAACTAGAGATAAAGAGAAAAACTAGAGGCGAATGGTAGAGAGAGAAATTAGAGAGAAACAAAAATTTTAGAGAGAATGATAGAGAGATGAAGAAAGAAAATAGAGAAAGAAACAAAACTAGAGATAGAGAGAGAATGATAGGAAGAGAGAGAAAGATGTAGGCAAGAGAGAGAGAGGGGCATACTGTACCTCTTTTAGGCTTAATTAAAAAGAAATAAAATTCTAATACTCTAAACATGATGAAAAAGAAAAAAAAAAACAAAATAACATCACGAAAGTAAAGCAAAGTTGAGAAGAAAGTAGAAATGAAGAAGAAATTACCAAAAAGAGTCTTCCTTGGAGGCCAAGGACGGAAATGAGATGAGAAGCAAAGAGAAAATGAGGGAGAGGGCATTTAGGCTAAAAATTGTTCATAATGACCTAAGAAACACATAATTAGTCTACCAAGGGTGTTTTTATCATTTTATGTTTAAAATATATAATTATTTTCAAGAAAATGTAATTTCACTAAAAGGGTATTTTTGTCATTTCAAAATATTATGAAAAATAATTTGACTAGGTCAAGGGTTATTTTTTTTGACCCATTGAACCCTACCGATCAAAAGTTGGCAGGGTAACATACCCGATTTGGCCATTCGATCCTACATGATGATGCAGCATGTGCCAAGCGCGTGACCACTCGTGGCCATAAACCAAGCACGGCGTTGCCAGGTCTTTTTCAAATTTTTTGTTCTTTTCTTTTTATACAAACTGTCAAACATATTGCTTTAAAAAACAATGTTATTTTTTATAAAATCATTGCTATTTTGGAAAATCAAAATTGTCCAAAATATTTTGGTGTGAAAGCTAGCGGTATTTTGGGAATCAACTTATTTTGAGAATTGGGTTTATTTTGGGCATCTTGAAGCAAAAATACAGGGTATTTTGGGAAATGTGTATGATGTATCGGGCTTTGTGCCCTCAATGATGGAATTTTGGATATGGATCATGAGTTATGGATCAAACTTTTGGGTTTTGGATTATGAGGATTTGGAAAACGTTCTTTCAATGACACATCATTCCCTTTTAGGAGGAAAACTCTCCTGTCTTAATGTAGTCTTTGACATTCTGATACCATGGGGCTTCTCTGTCTTCCACTTGATTGAAGACTGGTATGTAGGTTGTCCAAGTCTGCAGCCCGACAAGGTTCAAGTGCCATGATTATGATTAATCCCAAGCTGGCTACTCCGTCAACAAACTGATTATGCTTTCTTGAACGTGAACTAATCGGAATTCTTCAAAATTCTGAATGAATGATTAGGTGGTTTGCTGTAGGGAGCAAGCATTGAGTCTTTGATCTCCACTCCTCATTCACTTGGCAAGTGAATGACTGATAGAGAATCACCAACTGTGTGAATTTTCCTTATTCTGAAATCCAGCAATCTCTTCTTTCATTCCATGGATTAGTACCTCATATTCTACCACTTATGTGTACAAGAGAAGTCAAGCTTAAGAAAATATGATGTCATCTCTTCTTGTGGGGTGATGATGTCATATTTTTGGAGTCATGGAAAAATAAGCTCCAAACAGGTATTTGGTTTATCTAAAAAGTGTGTGTTCATCCAGAAAGTCATCATCATCTGTCTTGATTTCATATGTTGGTGGAAAATATGCCAATTGACTTGCCAATGCTTGAGCCTTTATAGTTTCTTGTGACATGTATTTCAGCCTGTACTTCATAAAAAGACTTGCCATTTTGCTATTCTCCCACTGAGAAATGGTTGTTTCATAATATACTTAAGCGGATTAAGATTTGAGAGGACCTTGACTTCATGGCAAAGAGGTAATGCCTCACTTTTGGCACATCCAGACTAACGCTAAATGAGTTTTTTTCATTATCAAATATATCTTTTGTATTGGACAAAAGTTTTGCTAACATAATATATAGCATGTTCGATTTTGCACGCATTTTCATATTATGCCAAAAATCCTCTGCGAGTAGAGTCATCCACAAAGATGTACAATAGCAGTGGTCGATCCAATGTTGGAGGCTTTAAGATAGAAGGAGTAAAGAGATATTTTTTTATTTTGTCAAAAGATTTGCTGACATTCTGTTTACACGTAAAATTTTAATCAAACCTTATATGTAGACCGTATAAATGAAATAAAATATATTTGTACTCGCGTCTGTTCCTTGTGTGGGATTTCCAGAGATAGGACCCAACCTGTTGGTACAAGGTCTGATAATTTTTAGTGCCTTTATTAGAAGTAATGAGACCAAGGATTATACAAAAATATTTCAGTTTCTAAATTTAAATGTCTTCCAAAACCTAAGAAAGCAAACATACATTAATTTTGAAATCATGCATATTTTAAAATCTAAGTAGATCTCAGAAATAGACTGATGAACAAAAAGAAATTAATATGAAGTTTGTTCATATCTGGATCATCATATATCAATGCAAATTAAGGTCCTAATCCAGTATGATGCATGCAAAAACTAGGTTATGAAGACCTGGAATCCGATCTCCACTAGCACTGTATATAGGATGTGGACATGTTTGAGGGAAATATGATCAAAATCTAAATCTTGTAATCATGATATGAGAGATTTTTGTTCTAAATTAAAATAGGAGATGCCATAAGGTACAAGTTATCATATCATACTAGGAAAATTAGCGATCCAAAATCCAAGATTTGAAATTGTGATTCAATATCCATGATCTAAGATTCAAGATCTAAAATCTAAGATAAGAAATCCGAACTAATGTTTGGGATATGAAATCTGATACCTAAAACCTGAAATCTTAAATCCAAAATCCAAGATCCAAGATTTATAATCCAAGGTCTGAAAACCAAAATCCAAAGCTTGGGATCCAACATCGATAACCCAAAGTTTAAAAGCCCAAAATCTGATGTCCAAAATCCATAATCTAAGTTCATGACCCAAAATCCAATATATATGATATGAAATTTATGATCCAAGACTCATTACATGAAACTTAATCCAAAATCCGAAGTCCAAGTTCCAAAATCTAATATTTAAAATCCAAACTCTGAGATCTAGAATCTGAAATTGATCATTTAGAATTTATGATCCAAAATCCATGGTCCCATGTTTAAAGTCCAAGATCTGAAATTTGATACCTGATATCTATGCAAGATCCATAATAGATATCTGAAATCCAAAATCTATCGTTGTGATTCTTCAGGTCTAAATCCGAACTCATTGTTTAAGATCTAATCATGACTGAACAAAATTTAAGAATTAAATAACTAAAGCTAGCCCAGTCAAAAGGACTGGGTTCGCTCTTACCTAAGCTGGATTGAAACCTCCCTGGGGACGTTTTGCTTGGGATACATAAATCTGATCTTATTCAGACTGCATGATTCTCGATATGATCTTTATTCATCTTACGTGGATGTTAAGGAGGTTCACTAGATGTAGGCTATGGGATTGGGTTCAAAGATGGTGGGCTCTGAGACTGGTATGGGCTAGGTCTCAAAGAATTGAATAACATTGGGTTCCATGCCTACATGACCCTCAGTTTTGAAATCATTTGAACAAGTTGATTTTGAAACATTTTAAAAATCTATCATTTGAAATGGTTCTTGCGGAAGACCATACTAGATTCAGAATTTCACATACTTGGGCTAATGCCTCAAGGTATGCTACTAGGCTGACCTTGTTTGGTTTTCGGTACATGTAGGTGTAAAGTAATCGTGCATGTTAAAATGAACATGTGATGCACGACTAACAAAAACTATAAGAAATATGATCTATTATGCATTATGCAAACACAAACAACAAGAAATTATGGAATTCAAATGAAGAACGAGAAAAAAGAGATGTACGTACCACAACAAGGATACACGCACTAAGTTATCTTAAGATGGAGTTCTAATTTGAAAACGAGAAGAACACGTTAAAAATAGAAAAGAGATGTAGGTAAATTGACGCAAACTCGATGGCATTTTAAAATCATGAGCACGATTCTCATACATGATATAATGATTCGACCCACTTCCTGTCTTGGGAGCTTGGTCCAATGGATCCTAATCTTACCACCTAGCAGTTCTCGTTCAAGTTCAAAAAAGGCTAAAAATCAGGACAACAAACCACTTAACAACCCTTTTTATAAGCCTTTGAGCATCCTATCAAAATCTTCAATACGAGACTAAATTTTTGAGGTCTTACAATATACCTCCCTTAAGGCATTTGCGTGCATGCGTGGGAGACCTCAAGTTCGACCACTGAACCACGCTTTGATACCACCGTAATGACCTGACCCATTCTGAGGCTTAGGCCTTTGGTCCGGCAGATCCCAACCTACCCTCTAATAGTTTTGATTCCAGCTTGAAAAAAATTAGGAACCAGGATGGTTAACTACTTAACATCCGCATTTATAAGTCTTTGAAGATCATTCACAATCTTAAATGCGAGATTAAATTTAGTGGTGTTACATGTAATATTGCTGACTTTTGAAAATCATGTTATTTTAGGTTTGACCATTTGGGATCCAAGTTTGAAATTTGCTTTCATGAAAAAAGGTTTTTGATATAGAACCAAGTTTTTCAATGGATTTATATGTGGATCAAATCATTTGAATTTGAAAAATTTATTTATTAGCAAATGAGAATTGGATTTTGAATTTGATACAAGATTTTGGATAAAACTTGGACATAGGTCTGAAATCTAGTTTACTTGGATCTAAATATAACTTGGTAAAATTTATGTCCAGAGATGAAATCCAATTTGGTTTAAGAACCACTTATTGAGATATGAAAAATTTACTGGAAATGAATACTTTTAACATGGGCTGGGGAAATGGAATTGTGAAATGAATTGGATATAACTTTGGAAGCCAAATTTGGATTTTAAAATGAGATGTTGGTCTAGAAATCTAATTGAAAATGTTGTTAATGTGGCATCGAGTCTGGCTCGAATCTATTGAAAGAGTGAGCCTTGGACTAAAGAGGCATCACGAGAGGAGAACTTGGCGACACATCTCCTTCAATCCCCTCAAAGCCAACCCAGGAGTTCTCTCCACCTAGGGACGCATGGATCGACATTCAACGTTCACCTAAGTTGGCTTTGAGTGACATATCGAAAAGATAATCCAAAGCGGGATTTGAGTTTCTACCACCATGCACTCAAATAGAAATATCAAAAAATGAATAATTATCTAAACTTTACACAACTACGATGCCCGGCCGGACAGGACCTCAAAATATGAAATCTCCAAATTGCCCTTAAATCTCACTCAAGCATGTATACCCACCAACCATACACGCGAATTGAATCCAAATATCGAGAACGTGCATTGGTCGTTCATTGTTCTCCTCTTTTTATTGAATTATTTAACGACAAGACTCATATTATATCTTGCAAGTTCTTCCTTTGTACTTAGATGTGAAGCCCTTCCAACTTGGCTCCTCCGTTACGGATTTCATCAAAGGACTCAACCACAACCAATTCGTTGGCGGCTCCATTACTGAACCAGCTCAGCTAAATCCTCACATGTGGCAAATAGAAACATACCGATAGCAAAAGTAAAGGAGAGCAGTAAAGAAAAGTAGAAAATGAAAGGGGTTTACGGACTATTGATTTGAGAAGAAAGAGGTGTAGGTTGATGTACGATAACCTTTTTTTTGTTGTATATACCTCGAGGGGTGGTAGCATACTGGGCAGCAAGGTGGTCCACCTCTTATAAGGACTCGTGTTCGAATCCTGGAGTAATCACTATCACATCCTAGTGCACTCTTCCTATGAACCGTAAAAGGTCTAGAGGCATGCTCTGTGAACCCAAAGGACGGACACCGGAGAATGGAAGAGGCAGCGACCTCTCTTTGGAGTGGTGGAATGAACCACTCACCCTTAAAAAAGAAAAGGAACCCTTTGTTGTATGCGTGCAGGTCTCCTTAAACAAAATGTAAAGTTTTATGCATTGGCACTCTGGCGAGCTATAGAAATGATGGATTAAGCAATGAAAGCTTCTCTGTCTAGTAGCAAATGGTGAACCGAAAATAGGATGTAGGGCTCTGGCAAGGCCTGATGGAGAAATTTGGAATTTCTACCGGTGATAGGGATGTTCTAGGCTAAAATCAAAATGAAAAGCAAACATTATTTTTAAATAACTCCTAAATCGAGAGGGGTAATGTGTGATCCTATATATGAAAGAACATGGAAAATCTCTCTCAATCTATGTCCTACTTATCAAAGATATACACATATATCAAATGAGGGTACGTAGATAATTCTAAAGATCGAATGGCATTTGCAACATAGAAAATTGGACGTTTTGCCTACGTAGATAATGACGAGTCCCACCGTGGTTGCCACTTTTGTTTACACTTAAAAGTTTTATCAATTCTTACGTGCAGACTAAATAAAATAATATATATATATATTCACCTCTGTTCGTTGTGTTGCACATCGGAAGACAAAATCTGACCTGTCGGTTGAAGGTCTATCTATTCTTGACACTTTTACCAGGGATAATCAGACCAAAGACTATACTAAAATGTTCCACTTTCTAAATCTACGCATCGTCCAACACTCAAGAAATCAAACATACCTTAATTTTGAAATCATGCATGTGTAAAAATGTAAGTAGGTCTCGGAAATGGACTGATGAACAAGATGAAATTAATCTAAGGTCTGTTTATGTCTAGATCATCATAGATCGACAAGGTCATAACCTAATATGATGCATGCAAATAACAAGTCATGTGTACATAGAGTCCGATCTTCGCTAGGACTAGGACCGAGCTAAGAGAAATATGATCAAATCTTGTAATCATACTCAAAGAAATTCTTGTTCTAAATTGAAATAGGAGATGTTATAAAGATACAAATTACCATATCATGTGAGGGAAATTCATGATCCAAAATCCGTAATTTAATGTTGAGATCTGAAATTGATACCCCAAATCTGAAAGCTTAATCCCAAAATCCAAGATCTATAATCCAAAATTTGGAATTCAAAATCTAAAGCCTAGGATCCAAGATCTAAAATCAGTTTGAAACTCAAAATTTGATATCCAAAATTCATAATTTAAGGTTCAAGATACAAAATCCAATAACCATGATATGTAAAGTTGGCCATTGGGCCGGCCCGGCCTGATAAGGAGTTGGGCTCAGGCCAGGCCTTAGTCCATAATAACGGTCAGGGCTCGACACAACCTGACTGGATTAACACTAAAGAATAATTTTTTAATATAATTAATTATCATAAAGTATATATAATTATACATATAAGTTATAAAATTTAAGTTATCAAGCTGAGTTGGGCCTATTCGGGCCGGCCTAAAGCCCAATTTCCTATCCCAGGCCTGGGCTCGAGTCGGGCCGAGTACAGAGTACCTGGCCCGAAGCCTAGGTTTAATGATATGAAATTTATGATTCAAGTCCCATTACATGAAATCAGATGCAATATCTAATATTTAAAATCTAAAATCCAATATCTAGGTTCTAAAATTGATAATCTGAAATTTATGATCCATGTCCATGATGGCATGTTTAAAGTCCAAGATCTGAAATCCAATACATGATACATAAAAAGCAAGATTTATAATCAGAGATTTGAAATCTGAAATCCATAATCTATGTTGTGATTCTTAAGGTCTAAGTCCGAACTCATTGTTTAAGATCAAATCAAGATGGATCAAAATTTAAGATCTAAATAACTAAGTCTAGGCCAGATGTGGAGCCACAGGGTGACTGGTGTGGGCAGTTGCTCACACCAGTCACTTAAAATTTCTTTATTTTTAAATGGGCATATTTAAACATTTATTTTATATATATATATATATATATATATATATATATATATATATATATATATATATATATATATATATATATATATATATATATTTGTTCCACCAGATATGAGTATTTTTAAACCAGTAACCCTCCAGACAATTTTTCTGGTTTCGCAACTAGGCTAGGCCAGTTAAAAGGACTTGGTTCGCTCTTACCTAAGCTGGGTTTGAACCTAGCTGGGGATATCTTGATTGGGACATATAAGTTTGATCTTATTTAGACGCGATCCTTTATATGATCTTTATTCATCTTATGTGGATGTTAAGGAGGTTCACTCGATCTAGGTTATGGGATTGAGTTCATAGATAGTGGACTCTAAGACCAGTATGGGCTAAGTTTCAGAGAACTAAACTTAGATTGGACTCCATGCCGACATGACCTATGGATTTTGAAATCAGTTTAACAAGATAAGTTTGAAAATATTTTAAAAATTTATGATTTGAAATGGTTCTTGCATGAGACCATACTAGATTCACGTTTTAACATACTTGGGCTAATGCCTCAAGGTATGTTACTAAGCTGACCTGGTTCGGTTTCACACACAAGGTGCGTGTGGGTGTAAAGTGACATAGTGCACGTTAAAATAAACATACAATGCATGACTAATGAAAATGTATGACTATGGAATTAAAATGAAAAACGATAAAAGAGAGATATACATTCCACAACAAGGATACATGCACGAAGTTCTCTCAATAATGGAATTCTAATTTGAAAACGAGAAGAACATGTTAAAAATAGAAAGTAGATGTAGGTTACTTGAGACAGACTTGATGACATTTTAAATTCATGAGCGCGATCCTCACACGTAACCTTGCTGGCTTTTGAAAATTCATTTGGAAATCACGTTATTTTAGATTTACTTATTTTGGATCCAAGTTTGAAATCTGCTTCCATGAAAAATGGCTCTAGATGTGGAAACAAGCTTTTATTTGCAAATAAGGTTTGGACTTTGAGTTTGATATAGGATTTTGAATAGACTTGGACGTAGATCTGAAGTCTAGTTTACTTGGATCTAAATATATCTTGGTATTATTTATGTCCAGATACTTTATTGAGATATGAAAAGTTATTGGAAATGAATCCTTTTAACATGGACTGACGAAAATTTTATTGAAATTGGATATAAATTTGACAGCTAAATTTGGATTTTTAAATTGAAATTTTGGGCTTAAAATCCATTTCAAAACATTGTTAGTGTAGCCTCGAGTCTAGCTCGACCCTATGAAAGAGTGAGCCTTGAGGCACCGTAAGCGATGGAGAACTAGGCCGAGCATCGACTTCAATACTCGCAATGCCAACGCAAGAGTTCACTTCTCTCCACCTAGGGACACATGGATCAACATTCAACGCGCACCTAGGTCTGCTTTAGGTGGCATAGGTGGCATATCGAAAAGATCATTCAACAGACATTTGAATTTCTGCCACCACACATATAAATAAAAATATGAGAAAAATGAATAATTATCTAAACTTTAGAAAACCACATGCCCGACCAGCACAAAATCCCAAATATGAAATCCCCAAATTGCACCTAAATCTCACTCAATCATGTATATACTCACCCCAAGTCAAACTTATGTTACATAGGTGCGGGTGTCGGTGACTCATACAATATGTTCCAAAACAAATTGGATATGGTACAGCGAGAGCATATATATATATATATATATATATATATATATATATATATATATATATATATATATATATATATATATATATATGTTATTTGTTGTATAATTAATTTTATTTATCTATGTTTTTAAACTTTTTTTTATCAATGTTACCTTAATGTCATACAAAATTTAAATTTTTTATTAAATAAAATAAAAAGGGGGAGAGAAAAGAAGGAAAGATATGAGAAAGAAATTTTATTTTTTTTTAGAAAAAAGAGAAAAGCAGAATGGGTGCGGCAAAACCAGATTCAATCAAATTCGGTTTGATCGAGTCAGGTGGCGTATCAGGCCGGACCCGCATCGGTGCAGGTGCCCCACCATAATGTGACTTAAAGCCAAACCATACATGCCAATTGAATCCAAATATCGATAACTTGTATTGGTCATTCATTGATCTCCTTTTCTATTGAATTATTTAACCAGAACAATCATAAGGAAGGCCATTGGGGCAAAAAACGTTCAACCAAGGAGAAACTCATAGTATATAACAAGCATTAAATCATCAGTTCAACGGTTCATGAACGAGAATCTAAACATGATATGACCAAACGAAATGCAATAAAACGACCCTACTTCAGTCACAACAATCAAGCAAACGTGGAATTTAACAGGCCTTACAAAATTAAATCAAAACGCAAGTTCAAAAGTTACTTGAAGGACCAGCTGCTCGCAAAAATTGGAGACGTCAGCTCACATGACCCAGGCCAAACGGTGCACAGGACGAAAGAGATTGAGCTATCCCTGATGACAGCAGCAGCATAGTGATCTATTGCCAGAATATCATGCAAGTTCTTCCGTTGTGCTTAGATGCGAAGCCTCTGCAATTGTTGCCCCTGTTGGGATTTCTCCCCTCATGCATACACAAAACCAAATATGTATGCCCTAATCAAAACAGAATCATGGTCATGCTAAATCATTGAATTAAACAAAACTTGAACTAAGCGTACCTGAATCCATCTGAACTGTTGCACGGGACGGTAGATCGCGGTAGGATCTTCCAGAGTACGTGCGGCGCACTTGAGGTCTCTCTCAGATAGGGAAGAGGAAAACCCTAAAGACCAACGTCTCAGACAACAATTGCACGACCCCGGGGACCACTACCATTTTATAATGAGGACAATTACGGATTCCACCCATCAAAGAGTCCGTAATTCCGTACTGGTATCTATACATTTCAAAATTACCCCATACCATCTAAAATGACGTAATATCCCAAAAACGCAATCACTTAAGCGGATATTTACTTTAAGATAGCCATAATGTCTGAAATTCCTCATAGACATATGCCGGCCCACCAAATGATCTTACAATCTCCCACTTGGGCCAAATATGTCTTTATACATTCAGACATTACACATAACCTTAAGAGCTCATAATTGCTATCTTATTAAACGTCATTTCACCAATCTCGTTCATGACCATATCAACATAGAACCAAAGCGGTTTTTTGCAATAATAAAATTAGCTAAACCTTCAATGATCACAAATGTTAACATAATCAATGACATAGATCTGATATGGATGTATAACATGAGAATTACATGTAATGTGATTACAACATGTCTATTCTCAACTGGTCCAACTTTAAAACCTTATGGAGATCAAAACATAAACACATAAGCACATAATGGAACCAAAGAACTTTAAACTTTATTCTGCAGAAAAACTGAATATGTGTCCATACATAAGAGCAAACAAAATACAAACTCCCACTAAATCTGCACATCATCCAAGGATAACACTCTCATACGAACAACATGTTCGTGAAAGACCTTATGTGTTAAACTATTGGTAAGCGGATCCGCAATAATGGAGTTTGTCCCAATATGCTCTAAAGACACCTGACCATTCTGTATCCTCTCTTTAACAGCCCAAAAACTTAAAGTCGATGTGCTTCGACTTTGACAAACTGCGGCTGTTATTAGAGTACATGATTGCTGAATTATTGTCACACAATAACCATAGTGGCATTTCTATACCACTCACAATGCGCAGCCCCGTGACAAAATTCTGCAATCATAAAACCTAATTGGATGCCTCGTAACATACTATGCTACTGTCTAGGCACCCAGCAAAGTCAGAATCTGAATACCCAATGATCTCCCACTGGTCTGACTTCCTGTATGTGAGCATAAAACCTTTTGTTCTTTGTAAGTACCTCAAAGCTGTTTTGACTGCTTTCCAATGATCCATACCAGGATCATTTAAGTATCTGCCTAACAATACAACGACAAATGCAATATCCAGACGAGTACAAACCTGAGCATACATGAGAATTCCCACAACAGACGAATAGGGAATCCTTTCCATTTCCTTAGATTCGATTTCACTTTTGGGGCATTGTTTGAGACTAAACTTGTCTCCTTTAGCAACTGGAGTATCTCATGGTTTACAATGCTTCATGTCATATCGCTGAAACACCTTATCAATGTAGGCCTTTTGTGATAATCTAAGAATACTCCGAGAACGATCTCGAAATATTTGGATCTCCAATGCAAAAGATGCACAACCAAGATCCTTCATGTCAAACTTTGTTGACAAAATTTCTTAGTTTCATGCAATATGCCTACATCATTACTTGCCAGCAATATATCATCGACATATAAAACCAGAAAGATAAATTTACCCCCACTGAACTTTTGGTATACACGTTCATCAACCAAATTGGTTTCGACACCAAATGAAACTATAACTTGATGAAATTTATAATACCATTGACTGGAAAGCTTGCTTTAGTCCATATATGGATTTCCTTAGTGACACCTCTACTTGATTTTCTTGAGGTTGTTGAGTTTGTTCTCCAGTAGAAAGATCGACATCATTGCCTTCTTCTGAATAGAGTGGACTCAGGTCCTTCTTCAAAAGCAATTCTCCTAACCTGATCACCTCCCCAAACTCAATATCCTCAAAGAAATGGGCATTTCACGTATCAAAGAAAGACTTACTGGATGAATTATAAAACTTATAACCCCTTAATGTTTGTTCATATTCCCTTTATACATTCCATGCAAACGTTAAAGTCTGCAAAATCAAGGGATTCAAGAATTCCTTTCGACATAAGCCTTTTATTCTCTTTTCAGAGATATGTCCTAAGCGTGTATGCCATAACATAATAGAATTCTTATTGGCTAATTTTCTTTCAGTACCACTCGACATAACATGCAAGGTTTCATGATATGAAGCAAACATATCAAGCAAATAGAGGTTATCGCTACTAGACAAAGAACCAGTGAAATTCAAATTTGAATGCAGAAACAACTTGAATCTACTTCCTCCAAATGAACAATAACAACCAAATTTGTTCAACAAGGAAATAGAAACCAAATTTCGCCTGAAAGACAGTACCACATTAGTTTCTGTCAAATTCAAATAACAACCAGTCTTTAACAATAACCGAAAATCTGTTATGGCTTCAACCTTCGTCTTCTTGTCATCGCCCACATAGATGAATCTTTCAGCATCATTTGGCATTCGACAATTTAGGCAGCCTTGCACAGACACACTTATGTGAGTAGTAGCAACTGAATCTACCCACAAGTGTCTTGGTACTAAAATTAAATTAACTTCAGAACAAACCAAAGTAAGAATCGTACAATTCCTTTCACGTCATGTGTGAAACTTTGTACAATCCTTCCTCAAATGATCTTCATCCTTGCAAAAGAAGCAGCCTGATTTGCCTTCATTATGTTTCTTTTGTTTCGTGATGGATGTGTGATCAACTGTAACTTCCTTAATAGTCTTTCTTTTCTTACTTTTAGGCGTAGTAGCCAAGTGAGCACTTTCTATCCTATCATGCTTCAATCTCTCCTCTTCTTCCACACAGTGCGAAATAAGCTCATTAAGAGTCCATTTTTCCTTCTGACAGTTATAACTGACTTTAAACTGTCCAAACTGTGGTGGAAGAGAAAGAAGAACCATATGTACTATAAAGTCTTCGGGTAACCTCAGACCTAGTGCCTGTAATTTTGAAGCAAGATGAGACATTTCCATAATGTGCTCCCGTATGTTCCCCTTACTTTTATACTTCAGCGTCACAAGTTTACTCAAAAGAGTGTTTGTTTCAGTCTTTTCATTTTTAGCAAAACGTTTTTCAATCTCTTCAAGGAACGCCTTGGCACTAGCCTTTTCAGTAATAGAGCCCCTAAAATTTTCTGGGATTGATCTCTTCATGATCATTAGACACATGCGGTTTGAGCGTTCCCACCGTTCAAAGTACCGCTTATCCTCATGGGAACTTTGATCTGTTGGATGAGGTGGGCACGGCTCCCTAAATGCAAGGTCTAGATCCATACAACCCAGAACAATCATAACAGTTTCTTTCCAGTCCTTAACATTCGAACCATTTAACTCAAGAATAGTACTCAAATTTGCAGATATCATGGAAGCAGAACTCACTGTACAAAGAACAAAATACCAAACATGCTCACAATCAATACATGTACAAGGATGAAATAACAAATATAAATGAATTTAAATACAATGGCCCAAATCCCATCACAAGGTACCAGTGCAACGTTAATATCCAATCTTTGGATTGAAATACTAACTGCAAGTGGTATTCTTGGTTAACAATGAATATAAATAATTAACCCTGTCAAACAACGAGCCTATCTTTGGATTGACTCGCTATTCACATGGAAACCTAAAAAATTATCACATATTCATTGTCCTGTATACTTAAACCTGACCAAACAACAATCCTCCTTTGGGCTGATCATTGCCCGCATGGATCAAGTATACTAACATCTAATGTTCAAAACAGGCAAATTCGTACAACAGAGGTCACTTTGGCGACATAAAGTACAAACTTACTCATTTCGAACAATAGACATGACCAAAGTTCAAATCCATATTCCAAATATTCATTTAAAGTACACTCACAAATTTAAAACATGCAAAACATGATACATGAATTAAAATTTACATACAAAATTTGTCATACGTTGAATCCAAAAACCAAAATGATTCAATGAAATGAGCCCAAATGAGTCCAAAATTTGGTGAACCGGTACCATAATCGTGCTTAAAAGGGTCAAGAACCACTGAATCGGCCTTAAAATGGCCCGTATCGGTCTTAAGCCACAATTAAAACACCCACATAGCCCTAAACAGGACTGAACCGGTCTAAAAATTGGATAAACCGGTCAAAAATAGACCGTATCGGTTCCAAAACCCACTGAACCGGTTTGAAAAAAAGGCTAAAATCGACTTGAAAACTGAATAAATCGGTCTGAAAAGCTTTGAATCGGTTCGAAAATCAACTGAATCGGTTCTGAAATGTCTGAATCGGTTCCAAAACTGAATGAACCAGTCTGAAATGCCACTGAACCGGTCTGAAAACAACTAAACCGATCTGGAAAAAATCCGATTCATTGAACCGCTTCGAAAACGAAAGAACCGGTTCGCGTCTTAAAACCATACTGTATGGATACGGGTTGGGTCCGTCCAGACCCGACCCGATCCAAGAAAACTAATGCGGGCGACGGGGCGAGCGGGCTGCAAATGAGCAAATATTTTTTTTTTTTGTTTAAACTTGATGGACCCGGATCGGGTCTGTCAAGACCCGATCCGACCCAGCTCGATCGCCCGAGCGACGGAGGGGTCGCGTCCACCGCTCGCCTGCCCAACGGCAGGCGGGCGGTGAAGCTTCACCGGCAGGCCACCCATCACCGTGGGTGGCCGCCGGCCGTTGCCACCAGCTTCGCCGGACGTCGGCCGCCACGATGGCGGGCCGACGCCCATCTGAACGGCCTGAACCCCGCCGCCCGTCCCTGCCGTCGCCTTCCTCTATTTCCCCTTTCTTCTATCGCCAGCAACGCCCGACGCAAGGGAGCGACCTGGGTCGTTGGGTGGTCGCCGGCGGGCGCCGCCTGAACGGCCAGAAGCCACCCGTCGCCCATCCGGCGACCAACGCCTGATCCGGCTGTCCCCTTCCTTATGCGTCGTCTCTGTGCAGCGGAAGCCCGACGGCTTTCGTTGCTCGCCAAATTTTTTTTTTTTTTTTTTTGAAAAACGTTGCAGCTGAAGAACCAAATGGAACACATCCGAATGGGAAGAACGACGCACAAAATCAAAACTCAACGATTCAACAACGAGCATAGGCTCTGATACCAATTGTTGGGATTTCTCCCCTCATGCATACACAAAACCAAATATGTATGCCCTAATCAAAACATGATCATGCTCATGTTAAATCATTGAATTAAACAAAACTTGAACTGAAGCGGAAGCGTACCTGAATCCATCTGAACTGTTGCACGGGACGGTAGATCGCGGTAGGATCTTCCAGAGTACGTGCGGCGCACTTGAGGTCTCTCTCAGATGGGGAAGAGAAAAACCCTAGAGACCAACGTCTCAGACAACCATTGCACGACCCCGGGGACCACTACCATTTTATAATGAGGACAATTACGGATTCCACCCATCAAAGAGTCCGTAATTCCGTACTGGTATCTATACATTTCAAAATTACCTCATACCATCTAAAATGACGTAATATCCCAAAAACACAATCACTTAAGCGGATATTTACTTTAAGATAGCCATAATGTCTGAAATTCTTCATAGACATATGCCGGCCCACCAAATGATCTTACAGCCCAGCCCCTCCCCTCCCCTCCCCCCCCCCACACGGTTGCCATCAAATGAATCAACCGCAACTAGATTTTTTGCCGCCTCCATTACTGAACCAGCTCATCTACATCCTCAATTGTGGAAAATAGAAACATACCGGCAGCAAAAGGGGCGCAATAATGAAAAGCAGGAAATGAACGGATGTTAATGGGGTAACCGAAGTGCCTCTGTGAGTCAGCCAAACAATGCAAGGATGGCTCTGAAGCGGAATGAACAGATAATTCCATGGGAATAATACAATGCCTGCTTCTGACGGACTGTTGATTGGGAAGAATGAGGTGTAGGTTGAGCTCGATGACCCTTTACTGCATGCATGGAGGTCTCCTTAGACATAATGTAGAGATGATGCATCGGCAGTCTAGTAAGCTGTGGAAATGGTGGATTATGCGATGGGAGCTCCTCCCTCTAGAAGGTAGGGCTACGGCAAGGCCTGATGGAGAAATTGGGAATTTCTGCCAGTGACAGGGATGTTGTTTTGGTGAGATGTTTCTACACGGGTGATGACTGAAGATTTATTGCCTTGGGCAAAGACAGCTCTTGAGATCGTGTTCAAGGAAGGGTGTTGGGAGATATCAATAGATGATGGGCCTGATCTACACCTAGTGTGCCCAGTAAGCGAACCTGAGGTCAACTCCTTCTGTCAGGGTAGGTTCATGCCATTGAAACATGACCGCAGCTCAGGCGAAAGGCCAATGCAGGGTGGTGGCTGATGATGAACTGGGTTACAGCAAGGGCATGGTGTGAAGAACAGAGATGGGGGCTTTAGCGCAGGCTGAGCGGAGGCAATGGAATGGGGGAAAGATGGGCTTCCCAGTTGAGGTTTTGGTGATTCAGAAAACGAGAAAGAGAGCGATGATCGAGGTGCTGGTGGGTTGGGGGCTTCAAAAATGGGGACAGTGATAATTCTGGGTTCCAATTAAAGCCGGAGGAGGGTGGTGATGTTTCAATTGAAGGAATGACCTAAAATCCATGTCGATACGAGGGGGAGTCGATCATCCGAATGAAATTGGTGGCGATGAAGACATCTGACGACTTGTGCTGCTAGTAAGAGCTCGAGCAGGTGGCGATGCTGTTGAAGTAGAACAGAGATCAGTGCCTCGTAATTTCTGCTCTCTAGGCCATAAGCGATCGGTCATCAGTAGGTGGCATTGACGAGCTTTGACGATCGGCGGATGGCCAAACCAGAGGGTGAAGCATGTTGGAGCTGGGTTGCTGTGCGGGTCCTGCTGGTGGTTGGGAGATGAAAACGGCGAAGAGGGAGGCTGCAACGGCATTGGGTAAAGATGAGGGCCATGGGATCCTCGGTCGAATTAGAGGATAAGAGGAAGGCGGCAAGGTAGCCGACGCAGCGGTCTTGCATCGTGGTCAATGGAACGTGACTCCCAGAGGGCCTCCTCCAGGTATTTGGAAAGGAAGAGGGCCTCACCTAACTCCTAAGGGGTGGATGGCATCATGGCCAGGCCCACATCTTCCAGGCTCTGTTAGGACGACTTCATCATCCACAACGACGGTGAAGGACAATAAGTTTTCGTTCCTCGTGGTTTTCATTACCTTGATCATCGCCGAGGAAAATGGAAGAGAGAGAGAGAGAGGGAGAGGGAGAGACGGTGTCACGGTGGCGGCTCCGAGAGAAGGAAAAATCGTGAAGAGAGAGAAAAATGGATAAAGAAAAATGAGAAAGAGGATAAAATGAGATATTCTAAAAAACTTTTGCAAATTCACATCTGCAATTGATCTTCAAAATTGTTTGAGAATTCTTATCCAATATATTGCTTGATTAGATTTTAAATCTTTGAAATTAACCTGAAAATCCTTTAAAATCGATTTAAAATTATCCACAACTTGATTTGAACTTATTCCGAAATCTTAAAAAACTGATTTAAGATGCATTAAAATTGATTTTGGAGGGTATGTATTGTATGTTCATATACTAGTTCGATTTTCAGTAATATTCTTTGTTTATCATTCATGCCCGAGTGGCTTCCTTGTTATTAGACATCATTAAATCAAGCTGATCATATATAATCAAATGTGGCATCATTGGGTTGAATTTGATCTGCTTAACAATAGACAAATCGATTCAAATTGGTGAAGATTTCTCTAAAAAATTGAAATATTTGCAAATAATCTTAACATTTTGTTGAACTTTCTTGTAATTAACCTAATGAACAATAAAATAGTTATTTGGCCAAAATGAAAATTTTTGCCTCCATTAAAGTTTTGCTCATTTTCTGAATGACCAATTAAACGACTTTCACTATGTTTGAAATGAACTTTATGATGGCATGAATGCACCCTTGCAGGGTAAGTAGTTCATTTAGGTTAGTGGGTGGAGGCATGTCAATGATTGTTGAGGCCTTTACTGGATCTATTCGATTCTTTTGTTGCTCACCTTATATTTGAGAAACTTGTTAGATTCTACTCCAAACCCACAAAAGATCTGTGGATTTAAACGGAGCTTGCAAAATAACAACCTATCAAAAAGGGTTTCAATACGAACCTCTCAAGTTTTATATTTGACCAAGTTATCATGTATAATATTACATCTGAAATATGACTGTCATTGCCCTTTGACGAATGGCTCTAGCATGCATTCTTCAACCTAAAAGACATAGCTGTATTAAAAATTGTTCCCAACAGACAAGAATTAGTATCCTCCCATCAGTCACAGTTCTTATTATATCGATGCACTTAAAACATCTATCAGTTAGATTAGATGGTTAAAGAAAAGGTAATGCGTGATGTGATGTACTAAGTCGAATAATTTAGAAAGCCTTGAGGACCCAACGAGGGAGTTAGAGAGCTAAGAAATACAATACAGATCAAATGAAATCTTATCCGGGAAAGGGAGAAAAAGGCGAACCAACCCGTGGGGTGGGTGGGAAGGGAAAGGTTGAGTGGGGGTATCAAATTCGTGGCGGAGAAGGGGCAGCGCCGGCGCGCACCCAACGTGGCTTTCGGGGTATCAAATTCGTGGCGGAGAAGGGGCAGCGCCGGCGCGCACCCAACGTGGCTTTCCGGGTATCAAATTCGTGGCGGAGAAGGGGCAGCGCGCATCCAACGTGGCATGGTCGAGGGGGCAGCTTTTGCTTTCCCTTGCAAGTCAGCCTCGGGAATCAAAAACTCGTGGCTCACGATCGTCCTCTCCTGCTGACGTGGCACCACGGCGACGACGTTTTCCGTCCCGGTTACATTCGCTTGACGCCGTTAGGGGCCAGAAAGGAGGGGGAAGGGGATTGACAAAAAGGGTTGAAGCTTGAAGGTATTGGCGTTTTCCTGCTCAGATTTCCCTTCTCCCTGCACTGTAGAGAGAGAGAGAGAGAGAGAGAGAGAGAGAGAGAGAGAGAGAACAAGCATTCCGTTCCGGCTGAAGATGGAGGTAGGAGAGGTAACGATCTGATCACTTTTTCTGTTCTCCTTCTTCTTCTCTCCCTCTGAAGAAATTTGTGACTGTGCCCTTTGAATCCATAGCCTTTAAAGTATTATGCGGATGCGATGAGCTTTTCTTAGCGCAGGACTTTTTCTAGCTATAATCGTGCTTGAAACTTTTCAAGGTCGAAAGACTTGAACTCTTGGAATCGTTTTTGGTGATCTTCTTCTTTTCTGAACCCTGATCAGATGGCTTTGGGATTTGTTTCTTTCAAATTCCTACGATATCGTGTGCAGATGTGCTCCGAGTTTTTCACGTTACGGGAACATTTGTAGTTTAGACTTTGGGGAGAAATTGCTAATTTTTTGTCCGTTGGTCGAAACTGGCGCAGTATTTGAATTAATGTTGCAGATGAGTTTTGGGTGTGCATCATTTATAAACTGCTGCAAGATATGGCTTCGTTTTCCTTTTTCGAATTTGGGGACTAGGTTTTGGCTCTTAGCTGTTATTCGGGCAGCCATGGCTCGGCATTTGTGGATGGATGTTGCTCTTCCAACTTGAGGCTTTCGAGTTTACATCCTTCCGGGAGATTAATATCAAGCAGTTTCTTTGTTCCGACTTCCGATTAATCTTGTACCTTTAGTTTGTTTCAGAGTCAACTTGTGCCAGAATTTTTGCAGCTTCCTAGGTTGCTTTAACTATCTTTCGAGACGAATTTGGAGAACGAGGATTATTTTTTTAAGTCGCTTGTTTTCCTTTTTCTTCCTTCTCTAAAAGGATTGTTGCCTTGAACTTGAGATTTCTGTTTAACTAACCAGGATAAGAGAAGAAGCAGTTTGAAGGAGGATGGTATCTCCAAGAATGCCGATGATGCTAAAAGGCTGGGAATCCTAAAGGGGAAGGCTGTTGAGACGTCGAGGTCAGGATGTTTCTTCAAGGGTATCAGTTCCCAAAATCACAGCGATGTTCGGAACAATGATTCCTCAAAGATCTTGCGTGCAAATCCTGCTGCTCTATCTCGCTGTCTGGATTTTCACGAGTGCCTGTAACAGCACGTTGGGTGCTTTAGCCTGCTGTACATTATATGGTTTTCACTTCTTTGTCTTCTTTGATTCTGCTTCGCCCTTCGTGCAGAATCATCTACCCTGCCCCTGGTACTTGGGGATTCGTCGAGAGAGAGAGAAAGAGAGAGAGAGAGGGAGAGATGATTAGCCAGATTGAAGCAGTCTCTGCTTCTGAGCAGGGTGCTTTGACTATTAATGGAGGGGAACTTACATAAACACTCTGAATTACCGTCCTTGTTTAATATATACTTGGTGTTGAAATTTTCTCTTCTTTTCTGACTTAAGCTTTCTCCTTTTTCCCGATGCAAAATTGCAGGGGTGGCTTAAGGTTTCTCTCCATTCTCATGCTTGTACCTATGAATGCTTTGCCCCTCCTTCTGAACTGGAGAATTCTATTGTTGCTGCCATCTTCGCCAGTTTCACCAAGATATATAACTACCAGTGGCTTCCTTTTTTCTACTCCGAATTTTCTTTACAGAACAGCCTATCGTCTATTAAAGCTGGACAAGTTTGAATCGGCCCATTCATAAAACTAAATGATATAGAGATACATGAATCGCGTCCATGATTATGTTATCCCATCCATTAATGGTTGTTTGCTTACCTTGGTCGTACTTTTATAAGACTGAGTTTCTTTTGAGGGCCCGACGGAAAAATTTGATCCTCAGGAATAGAGACATTGAAATCGTTTCACAATCAAATTGCATCACTAGGGGGCCTTTGATGCACCGTAATATGATATTGGAACCAAAATTCCACTTTCCTTTTTTCTGTTGTGTTTGATGTTCTGGAAATTTGATTTCAGAATTCAAATTCTGTTTTTTGACGAAACCATGGATTGAAATTCAGGATTTTTTTTGGGGGGGTTACTGTTGAATCCCATTTCTTTTTAATCATTATAGACCCATATTCCTCCTACAAGCCGTCATGTTTGGGTACTTCGGAAAATCAATGGCGCCATTTCGATCTCCGTCAGTTCATTTGCCATATCCACAAGCTAAGCCTGAGTTGCATTTTTGGAATTGGACTGGCCAAGTTGGAAAAAAAAAACTTAAAGAGTTCAATACTCAGACTGCTACCAATATGGCAACATTTCTAGCTAGCCTGGATGAGTAAATGACATAGAACCAGGAACAACGGAAATTAAAAGATCCAGCTTACAAATACCAGGTTAAGATAGCTTGAACTGCACAATGATATAGATGCTTTAGTACATCTGCAAGGAGAAGACATCAGACGTCGACTTAAAAATTAAAACTAAAACAAAGAAAATGATTTAAAAATTAAGACAGAAACAAGAAAAAAAAACGACACACTTGCACTGCAAGCAGTGCATGAAAAATTTGCGATGCGTAGATAGAATTAGCATGCCACGCATTTGATACAACAAAGGCAACCCCGGTTGCCTTTTCAGAAAATTATGCTTAGCACAAATATAACAGAGGTATCAAATGTATAAATAAATATATATGCACACACACACAGGGGGGGAGAGAGAAAGTGTGTGTATATATACACTCACGCAACGGAAACAATGCTTGCTCAATTGGGCTTAATCTAAAGTAGTGCTTTCACGAAAAGGTAACGGTTTCAAACCATAAGATTTAGAGCAACAATTGACCATGACATGGTGCCAAATTTTATTGGAGTAGGAGTAAACACCCTAACTTTTCCACTGTTTCATTTCTACGTTTTACTTCGATTCTATCTTTTTTCTAATCATTTAAAAACTATTTCCTAAGTTGTTTTCTAACTGTTTCTAATTGTTCTGAATCCATGTTGGTTCTTTACCAGAAAATGGTCTCAGTATAACCTGTCCCACTCCTATGTGTCATCTAGTAAAAAATCAACCCATTAAGTTGATACATATACAATTTTGGCATTTTACCCCTCTTTCTTTGGAGGGCTTAGAAATCAACAAATAAAGGTAATTCAACCTCTCTTAAAATTGCTTTGAGCTCACCTAGCCCAATTGAGTTTGACAAGGCCCATTTCCTTAGAAATGTTTAGTGTCTAGCCCACTTCAGCATCCTTGCATAATCAAAACTTCAGATCAAGTCTATCATACCATACCAGCCTTAGTTCCCCATGAGCTACAGTCATTTGCTTTCATTTCAAAGTTAGATTATCCCTATCTCCTATGTCACTACATTTCACTCGCTTCACTTGCTCCACACAAGTGCATTGAGCTTGTCTAGTTGGAACCGCGTTGAACTTCCATTCTTCTTCAAATTCCTTTTTGCACAAACCCCATTGTGTCTCCATTATATTGTCCGGTTATTATATAGTAAACGCCCCAAGTTTTTCACAATGAACAAATCACCATTTTACCCCAATGCAAGAAGATTTTGGACTGAGCTTTCAATATTGATTTCAAATGTATGAGCTAGCCATATAAAACTAGGTCCAAGCCTACCTCATTTAGGCACCTAATACATAACCTATGATCACTACGTTGCTGCCATCATGATAAATAACCATTTTGTCCCTAATTGTTAGAAAATCTTAGAAAACTATAGTAATGATTTATAACAAGCTCAAATAAGATAGCTCTTAGCTCTGCAAGTCTCCAAGACTAGTTAAAATCAGCTCACCAAGTAGTTAAAATCAGCTCACTAGGTTATTTGACCAACTTAAGGTAGCTCACCCCTGCTCAAGTTAGCTCATCAAAACCTAACACTGCAATTTTTAGCTTGACCATATGTCCTTCAGTCCAACCAAATTCAAACTAAGTTTACCTTAGTGGAAAGAAAATATTATTTTACTTACTTTGAGTTATCAAACCCAAAATTCAGTTCTAGAGTAACTCACAGATTTCTACTTGGTCATTCTCTCTCTCTCTCTCTATTTAGCAAGGTTTGAGCTGAATTTCAGTTCTGTTGGGTGGAGTCAGCTTGAAGGGATATAGGATCACATTCATCATGTTTATATTTATTTTCTCTTAGTTGGTTTGAGTTCACTCATTTATGTTTGAGTTAATTCAATTCCAAAGGCCCCAAACAGTGCTGAACAGCAAGTCAAGTAACTCGAGTTTGAGTTCAAGCACAATCTCTGCTAAATGAGCCGAGCTCGAGTTGCCTAGGTGGACTCATTTACTTAGTTGATTCGAGTTCAAGTTTGCGACACTCGAGCCAGCTAACTTGCCTTGGCTCGAGCCTTACATGCAATTTAAATGTTTGAGGAACCCTTGACGGAGAGTTATAAATGTTTGAGGAACCCAAGCATTTCCTCTACCCTTTCTTTCCTCGAAAAAAAGCAAGGTGACCTTGCATCCTTGAACCGACAACCATCTTTCGGCTAACCTAGCCTTATTTGTCCCTTGGGACCAACAAACGTCAGGTACATGAATGTTCGCCTATTGTCCATCTACTATGCCTTTCGGTCTGATATTAGGCCCCGGTTTAGCCTCCGTGGACCTACCTTGTAAAGGAACCCTTAGGTTTCCAGGGTTTCAGAGCCTGACAAATGTTCAATCGAGGGTTTCAGATGCCTAAAATCCCCAACAATGGTTTCAAACACCTGAAATTTCCGACAAAGGTTTCAAATGCCTGAAACTCTTGATCAGGGTTCCAAGGGCCTTTAAGAAACCTTCAATCGAGGTTTTCAAATGCCTGATCCCTCGATGAGTGTTTTAGGCTCATTAAGTATTTCAGGTATCTGAATCATCGAACCCCTTGACCAAGGGTTGGGTTTCTGAAGTATGAAATCCTTGATTGAGGGTTTCAGATGCTGGTAAAGGGGTTTGTGGAGAGTTTTCAAGAGTTTCCTTTTTTTTTTTTTTTTTTTTTTACAAATCAGATTACTTCTCCTCATTGGCAGCAACAACAACAACAGGATGCATATTTGATACCACCTTCAACCGCCGCTGCCAGTGATTTACCTCTGGAGCAGGAAGTGCCTCCTTTGTTGCATAGCAAAAAAAATATTAGGCTAAAGGAGCTTAAACGAGTCGATCTCTAGCTTCGACATGGTCAATCGAGTGGAGTTCCAGCTAACATTGTAAAGCTCGTTTTCAGCTCGAGAAGAGCAAAGTAGGAGTCGAGCTGAGGTCAGGCTTGTGTTTAGTTCTAGTCCCATAGCCTTCCCTTTCTCTTGCTTTTTAGGGGTTTGAGCTAAATTTGAACACAACCCAATGAATTCAGACAAAACGGAGCTATGATCATGTTTATCATGTATAAATCCATCTTCCCTACATCCTGTTTGATTTCATTCTTTAGGTCTATGTTCAATACCACTCTAAAAGTCCCATAGCCTACTCTCTCTCTATCCTATTTTTAGGAGTTAGAGCTGAGATTGAGCTCAATCTGATGGAGTGAGCTGAAACCAAGCTAAGATTATGTTTACATGTCTAAATCTGCCTTCTCTTAGTTTGGTTTGTGTACGATTCAGTTCCCAAAGTTCTCTAACTCATTGCTAGTACGTGTTACATTCTATAATCACTATCAAACTCATTTCAGCCAAATCGAACCAAATTTCCAATCTATCAACATACCCTTATTGGTAAGTGGCTGACCTAAGCACCCTTGGCTCCACTAGTGAAAATTCTAATGCAATCAGGGAAGAATTTTTCAGTGAAATTTTAACCAAAGTCTATCCAAAAGTAGGCCCACAAGATGGTATGGTTAAATTGACCATACTCACCAGAAGCTCTAAAATCAAGCACCTGGGCAAAGTAGCCATTTTCATTCACAAACATAGGACATATGCCACATATACCTTAGTTTATGGTTTTCTTTGATTCTTAGAACTTTAAATCACGTCAAATCAATGATTTATGTTTATTTTTAGTTCAAAACCTATACCAGAGTAAGACCATTATTTCCTTTTCCAATATGAACTCATGTTATATCTTACATATAACTATGTTTATTGCTTTCTTTGAGTTATAGAGCTTCGAGTTAAACCAAATCCATAATTTGAACCTATGCTAATCCAAGATCACACCTAGGGGTAAGACAACCATTTTTTTCTTATCCATAATTTCACCTGAACTTAGGTTGTATTTCATATATGCCTTGGTTCATCAAGTTTATCATTTTCAGGCTTCCAAAGCTTCAGTTCAAAATTTATTTTTCCATTTCATATATATATATATATATATATATATATATATATATATATATATATATATATATATATATATATATATATATATATATATATATATATATATATATATATATATATATGTGTGTGTGTGTGTGTGTGTGTGTGTGTGTGTGTGTGTGTGACAAGTGACCCAGATCTACAACCAATGGCAAAATAGTCATTTCTTCTAAAACTCTTACCCACACCCAACGATAAAACAACAATTTCATCTTCAATAATGTCATTCCACACTTAGGTTATATGTTGCATATACCTAGGTCTATAATATTTGAAGCATCAATTATAATCTTTTTATAAACATTTTTAGATCCATGAACTATTTCATCCAGGTCTCTTATATGGAATTTTGATCCAAATCTCCTATCACATCCAAGATCCATTATTCTAGAACTTTCCCTACCTTAAATCTATGTCTATATCTGTTTGCTAGAATTTTCTTTGGATTTGGATCACGACCTAAATTTTAGAAGCATATCCCAATCTAAAAGTCCAAATGCAAAAGTGTGCATATATGACAAAAATGTTGTGACTTGATTTCATTCATTATGTCAGATATTAACTCGTACATATGTTAGTGACTTGTGCAGAGCTCTGTGTTGAGCATGCTGGTTCAGACAAAGTTGAAATCGGTGTTTGTGTGACTCTGATGCGGACATTTTTTTTGTTTGAAGAAGTCATATAATATGAGGTTTTAAAGTTTTAACCTCTGGTTTGCTTGTGAGGAGGGTCTATCCAAAGTTTAATCCTATATCTAAACTTTGAGAGAAGTCTCCCCCTAGCAGCCATAAATACCCCTTGAGGGCTGGGGGTTTCTAACATACAAAAATATTCCAACAAAAGCTACAACAAAAAGTTGAGAAATTCCTAACAAGTGTTTTTAAAAAACTGTATCTTGGTGAAAAGAGCCTTCTATCATTTGTTGTGTCATTTTAGGTCCTGGTCTAAGTTAGGTTAATAGTGTCATTCCCGTTAGGGTCAAGCCAGACTTCCTAAGCTCAATATGTGTGACTAGGTAGTGCTCTACAAACGGGTGCAGGTCAAGAGGTCATCATTTCAGGTAATTTCTTTTCACTCTTTCTTTATTTTCCTTATTTGCAGTCTAATTCTTTCCTCGTGTAGCTTTCTTAGCAGCATCTTTGGGTTTTGTCTTCCTACTTTCGCATGATTAGTGTAGTTTATTTCTGTTTTAGTTCTTAGATTTGTTTAAAGCATGCCTTTGTTTAATTTCCTTTTGCATGCATAGCTTAGTTTGTTTCTGCTTTAGATTTTAGATTTGTTTAAAGCAGGCTTTAGTTTAGTATAATCTCTTTTAGCATGCTTAGGATAGTGTATTTCAGTTTTCCCTTAGATTAGATTTTAAATTCTTGAAGGTTAGAATGAACATGGAGGTGAGGCATGCCTTCTTCAATCTTCCTTTTGTTTATGTCTAAGTTTATTCAGTTTTATTTCAAGCTTCATATCTGCATCAATCATATAGTTTCTCATTTCAGTTAATTCATATGTTGTTTAGATTTACGATCATGCATATTTGTTTTTTAAACTATACACATGACCATATCAATTTGGAATTAATGAGAAGTAGGATAGTAATGTGCTTTTTATGGTAGTTTGAGCACATCAAGCCCTAATTTAGGTTAGATCATAATTGAGTAAACTTTCAAAATCATAGGTTCCAATATGATTGAGACTTAGTCTAGAACCCTCCCAAGTTTTAAGTCTTCTGGGCCTTAGGTTAGACCAGCCCTAGAACCCACTATGTGGAACCCAAAAATCTTAGACTTAATTCACCAAGCCAGCCTCTATTAGATTTCCAATGATAGACATTAAGAGTTGGTATTGGGTCCACTACCATAAACCGACCCTGGCTCAGTAGAAAACCCAGTCAAGTTGATTTCACCTTGACTTAGAACTTAGTCAAATTGACTTTATCCTGATCAACCTAAAAGCACAATTGGGTCATCTCATCCTAAAATTCTAAGATCTAAGTTAAATCGAAGTTCAAACCCGAACTTTGTGGAATGGAACTTCGATCTCAAACAAGTCAATACTGGATTCTAAAATTTGAAGATTGGACCTTACTGAAATTGGATTGGATCCTGATCTGAAATATTGAAACTAGATAAAGTCTAATTGTGATTTGGATCTTGGCAATGATATTGGATGCAAGGACTTTGACCTTAATTATAAAAGATTCAAATATGTATTGAAGAACCTTATATTTCAAATCCAGACCTTAAATATTTGAATACTTAATCTTTTGATCTTAATTATGAATTCACAGTCTCAGACTCTAGTCGTCGTCTAGGAGAAATCTTGAAATTGAACCACAAAAATTAATCAAATGAACTTTGGATCTCCATTTACAAGTTAAGAATTTAGATCATGAGTTTAAATTTTGGATCATGGATTTTGGATCCAAATATGGATTTCCTCTCTTCTTGGAGCCACATCTCATAAACATTAGAAAGTAGGTCCCAATTATGCTTGGCCTATAATTGCAAACATCATGCTAGTTTAGGAGTACATATTCATGGATCAATGATGAGCTAGACACAAACTAAGTCTCACTTTGAGGATTTTCCAGTTCTTAAGTCCTATTTCCAATGATTTGTGTATACTTTAAATATGAACCTTTCAAATTCAGAGCATGTTTGTTTTTTATGCACATAGGATGAGGACGACAACTATTACGATTATGGAAAACCACATCTAGTACTTCGTTAGATTACCCCTAGTAAAGGTGTCAAGAATGGTCAGACCTCATACTGACAGGTCGGCTTTCATCTCTCGAGTTTTTGTTTGATAGAAAGAGGTGAGTGCAAGTAATATATATTTCTCATTGAAAACAATTTGCATGGAAAATTGAAAAAAAAAAATTCTTGTGAACACATGTCAAAATGACCATGTCTTGGAAACCTGACATATCTAGCTCAAGTTAGTTGGTAGCCACCATTGAGCTAAATCTGGTCCCAATAAACCAACTAAGCATGAAACCTACCAGAAATGGCCATGGTAAACTATCTAATGTAAACTCTAAAACTTGTCAAATTTGGCTCAGTGAGTCCATTGAATCTAGTTCCCAAAACCCTACCAAATTTAGTGGTAGTAAGCCCACTGAACTTAGTTCTTCGAAACCTCTTAGATTTAGCCTTAGTGAGTCCATTGAACCTAGCTCTTGAAACCTACAAAATTTAATGTCAGTAAGCCCATTAAACTTAGTTCTGCCAAATTCAGCCTCATTGATCCCAATTGAACACGATCCCCAACAACTTGCCAAATTTGATCATAGTGAACTTGCAAAACCTAGTTCTTGGTGAAACTACTATTACTGATCATAACAAGCCCACTGAATCCAGCCAATTGAAGTTGGTCAACCTAGGCCTAGTAAACTTGCCAAACTTATATCTTGTCAGTTTGCTGAGTCTAGCTCTTGTTAGTTTGTTGAGCCGAGCCCAACCAGTCTGTTGAGCCCATACTCAATGCCTACAAATCCTAGTTCCAACCAGCCTATTGGGCCAAGTTCCGGTTAGCCTCTTGAGCCTAGACATAGTTAGCCTACTCAACCTAAGCCCAATTAGTCTACAGAAATTAGACCCTATTAAGCATAGGTTCTTGAGTCTGAGACCACCAAACCCAGTTTATAGCAGCCTGAGCATGCCATGTTAGAAACTAGTACACCTAGGCCAAGTTGAATCCAGTTCTAGCTGAGCTAACTAAACCAATCTTAGTATACCAATGTTTAAGTGAGTTCAAGACCACTTGAGCCTAGAGATATCCACACAAGTGATATGATTGCTATTTGGATCTTAGATACAACTTTCATTTATTCAAACATTAAACCTCCAATCCAAATCCTTTGTCGAATCCCTTTGATTTGTTATCCAATATCACTTTCTTGATTTGGATCTCCCATAACATAGTTTCATTATCCAATCTGAATCCATGATCTTTTACTCATTTTGGTTCCATTAGTTCCAATCCAGTGTTTTAAACTTCAAATCTAGTATCACTTTCTAGATCTAGGTTCCACCAAAATTTAGATCGATCTCTATCTAATCCACCATCAATCCTCTTTTTAGATATGAGGATCAAATTTAAGTGCAATATTCTAGTTACAATTAATTATTGTCTCTCATGTCAAGATCGCCTCAAAGTAATCCATGGCCTATTACCTATTTTAGTCCATATTTCAGTCTCCAACCTCACTTTTTATCTAGGATTAAATCAAAACCTTGAAACTCGATGTTCAATTGGATCTTACCTTTTTTTGAGTTCACATATTCTATTTTACTTATTGTTGAAGAGTTAATCTTCCTTGGGGGCCAAATCCCAATGCATACTGCATTTCAAATCTTTTGTCTAGATATATATCTAAAGTCTAGATTGTTCTACACTAGAAAAGTGTGGGGTGGTGCCAACCCCATGATCCTCTCTCTCTCTCTCTATTTCTTTTTTCCCTTGTCCTTCTTATCTTCCTCTCCTTTCCCTTTTTCCTTTTCCATTCCTTTCTTCCTCTCCCCCTCCTTGTCTTTATGCATGTAACCTTAAGATACTGTTTGGTTTTAATGACAACTATTCTTAGGACACTTGTCCTTAGAACAAATGTCTTAGGAACAAAGAGTTTTGTTCATATGGACAAGCTGTAATTCTATCCAGCG
Source organism: Nymphaea thermarum (assembly GCA_011799765.1). Lineage (NCBI taxonomy): Eukaryota > Viridiplantae > Streptophyta > Magnoliopsida > Nymphaeales > Nymphaeaceae > Nymphaea > Nymphaea thermarum. The sequence goes on from JAANDH010000566.1 coordinate 99,533, forward strand.
TTTGTTTGTAAAGACAAAATTTTCAACTTATCTTGTCCATCGTTTGTTTAAATAACTGATTTAGGTGCCATTACATTGGAGTTCACTGATTGTATTCTTCATTTATAAAGTTTCTCTTGACCTATATGTCCCCGCCATCACATTGCATAATTTACTCCTTGTATCATTAGCTTGGCTTGGTCAATGGCTGAACCAACCAACTGGAGGTAGGTATTGGCCATCCTCTCACTCCAACTGGAGGTAGGTATTGGCCATCTCTCACTCATATTGAGGAAGTAGCCCGATATATTGGTGATTGACCAAGGAGAATGAAGAACCCATAACCTTAGAACTCATATGGAGGAGTCCATACCATATATACATTGGACTTCTTCTCTAGATATATAGACATATATCATATATAGAACTACTGATTATCTCAAACCTTGAGGGACCTAGTTTAGGTGACAAAGCCTATTTTCAAAATGTTTGCATAATAAAGCCATGCCATTAGGGCATGTTGTTTGAGCATCTCTCGATGTATCATGTTTGATTGATTGTTTTTTCATTTACATGCATAACATTTTTGTTAAAAACTAAAAGTACAGGTCTCTCCCTCTTCTTTGATCAAAACAATTCAAAATTTTTTGTAATTGTCATTTCTCTTATTTCTTCAGTCTATCAAGGTGAAAAAGGTCATTTTTGATATATGAACTTTCTAGGCATTGGTAGACATTGTTGCTTCAACTAGTTTGCCATTTTTTTATTATGTGTGTTGATTTTCATGTCTGCTCTGATCCCAACCATGTTTATTTTGTTAGTCATCATGATTAGGTTGTTCATTATATTCTTAAAGGTAACCCAAACATTAGATGTGTCTCCAAAAACAAACTTGTGCTCGACTGGTATTCATAATGGTTTGAATAGTTCATATGCATTCCCTCACCACTTGGATGATTGTAGCTTGGAGATAGTGGCCACCACACATGATAAACGACAACTTCAGTCACACTTTGGCTGAGATATGAAATCCCTACACATCCACATTTTGGCTTCCCTTTGTCAAAATGATACCTCGTATGGATGAATTCACATACATTTTGGAGTTAACCGAGCTGATTGGTCACTCAAAGGATCTTATAGATGAATAGTTTATGACCAACTTCAAGTAATGTAACTACAAGAACTTACTCTTTAGACTGACAAGTATTAAGAGTTGGGACCTAAAATCTTCTTGGTAGATTTTCACATGCACTTTGGGCTATCAACATAGGAGATGAAGACCAAGTTGCCTAAGGTACAACACATGACCAAGGAGATGATGACTATCTACACTGCTAGCTCATGATGTTTGCCAATGGAGGAGGCATCATGGACCTATGTGTTCTCCAACTTTTCTTAATGTGAGGTAGCATCAAGACTCAATGTTTGTCCCTCTCCACAGCTGGTTTAGCTTTGTTATATAGGGGACTCACCTGGTTTGCTTTGTATGATGTCAATGTTATAGGAGGTAGCCAGTGGTTTCTCTAGGAGTGGTTCAACCAACAACCACCTAGGATAGCTAGCTTTCAAACCTACAAGAGATAATGTCCTCCCTCTCCACTCATACAAGAAGATGTTATATGACCTCATCGAGGAGTAGATTGTTTGGAACTATTTCTACAAAAAAGAACAATCAACACAATACACTTACCATTATAAGAGGACATACATAATTTTTTGTGTCCTTTTTTTATGGTGCCCTATCACTCAGAGAGATGCAAATGCTTTTTACATTATCAGGCGAGATTATAGCACCATGGCAAGCTTTGATCAAGATAAAGAGGAGTGCTAGGGAATTCAAACCAGGTTTTTATGAGTTGGTCATATGTGGGGAATGAAATCTATATGTATGGAAAACCTGCTAGGTCTAGAGTGCACGTGGAGTGGTGGGAGGCAGGAGCCAGTCTGGCCCCTTTCTTACTATAATTGAATCCAAGTCATATTGAAAAAATATGTTTGATTTCATAATATTTTGATTTTGCCTCGAATTTCTCTAATGTCTATATAATTTTTGTTTTATATTTTTGGAAAAAACAAATCAAATTTGTCTCTTACTTGCGAGTCGTGCAGGGCTTCAAATTCGAACGAGATCCAAAGTGCTTGCAATAGCTTGACCAAGTAAAGCAGTATCTTTTACACCTATCAATAATCAAATCCCAGATTTAGGACAGCTTTTACTATTACACAATTTTGTGAACAATTCAACATGTCAAGGATTTTTAGCACAATATAAGGATGGTTGCAAGATTAAACATGAAATATACAATGTCAACAATACTTTTGTTTAATATGAAAAAAGGTATTCCATGATGGAAAAGACTTGTCATGCCCTTGTTTGTATGTGTGGGAAATAATAGCACTACTTGTTCTCATGTGAAGCTAAAGTAGTTTGTAGATTAAATTCCCTCAAGTACATTTAGAGCAACTCTTTCTTACAAGAATAATTGCTAAGTGGCAAATCCTCCTAATGTAGTACGACTTAGAGTACATCTCTCATAAATCAATTAAGGGACAACAAATTTTTCATTGACAGATGAATTGAAAGTACAATGACTTTCTAGATGAACATGTGCTACATGTTGAAACCATGCAAGTGTAGACCCTTTCCTTAGATGAATCCAAAAACATAGCAAGAACCAATACCAAGATTCTTCTTCTGAACGTGGCAGAGGAAATGATCTCATGTTTCCTCAAGTTAGAATTTTTCTACACTCATTACATGGTAGAACATGAAGTTTTGATTTACAGATTGAAGATGTTATCGAGTTCAAAGTAAAAAATGTCTATGCATGTGGAGACTCTATGTTCATAGTAAACCAAGTCAATAAAGAGTGAAAGGTAAAAGATCTTAAATTGATCCCTTACTAAGAGGTCACTTGAGCTTTGGTAACAGTTCAAAGAATTTTAGTTGTTTCGTGTCAAGTGGGAATATAACCAATCTGCCAATGGCCTAGCCAGTTTGGGCTTCAATTTCACATTTAAGAAGAACAAACTATGCAAAGTTTTTAAAGTTGGGAGACCCACACAACCAGCATGTGATTTATCAGAACAAATCAGTAGGATCAAGTGAGAAGATTCTCCATGGTATTCGAATATCAATGGTTATCTCGAAAGAAAAGAGCTTCCTCTAGACATGCTAAAGAAGGAGCAAAAAAGCTATCAAGAGGATGCCATGTAAATACTTCATTCTGGTCAAAGTGCTATACAGGCATGATTTCAGCTTAGAGTACTTTCATTGTCTTGACAAGGAAGATGCTCAAGAGGTAATTTGAGAATCACATGAAGGGATCTGCGATGGGCAAGTCAACTACTAAAATTTGGTTAAGAAATTGATTTCAAGCTACTATTGGCTGGCTACGCAACAAGATTGCCACAAGTTCATTAAGTGATGCCTCAAATGCCAAACATATGCTAACTCAATTCATGCTCCACAACATACTTCCATTAGGTCATGTCACCCTGGCTATTCTTGATGTGGGATTCCATGTGGTGGGCCCTGTTTACATGCCATTTTTTTCAATTTTGCATAGAGACCATATAAATTAGATTTATGACCTATACTTGCCTCCATTTTCAATCTATGAGAAAAACCTGACCTATCAGTATGAGGTTTAACCATTTCTGGCATCTTTACCAAGGGTACTCAAACTAAAGATTAGACTTTATGTTCTAATATCTATGAAATAGATGTCGAAATTACAAATGTTCCTTAAATATAATTGGATCTTTAGAAATAGGATATGTGAACTAAGGAAACTCAAAATGAGGCTTAGTTCATCTGGTTCATTAGTGATCCATGCAAACAAGCATAGGTCTAACATGTATGCATGCAACTATATTCTGCATAGCCAAGATCTGATATGTAAGGCTTATAAAATGCAGGATGTAACCCTAAAGAGATTCAAAATTATGGTTTAATCATGTAATATGTTATATGAGATCCAAATTTTAGAATGTAAGATCCAAAACCTTAACATTTGATCTAAATCATCTCAATTGAGATCCAAAGATTGAATTCAAGATATAATGCTTGTAATCTATGGTCCATATTCAATTTTAATACTCTAATGAAATCTGAATCTAGTCTCCAGTCCAATATCATCTTGTCTAGATCTTAGATCCAATTCACCATGAGGTTCAAAACTTAAGATCCAATAATGTTTCTTTGAGGTTCAATTGATTTGGATCTAAGGTTAGCTAGGCTTCATGTAATTGGAGTTTCATAACAAGAGTCAATGCAATTGCGTGTTTTACATGAAAAATTTCTCGAAAAGAAATCATGCATGTATTTTTTATGGAAAATATGGACTTGCCTAGGTTTCAATTGAATTGAGACTGGACCCATCTTGTTGGTACCAGGATTGACCATTGCTAACATCTTAACTAGCAGCAATCAACCCAAGTTCGAAAACAATGATTTCTAAGGCTTAATATTCTAAATGTTATGTTTCAATTTTAATGAACAACATATAACACATATGGATATGAACATAAGTTCAAAATGAAATTAGTTTTTAAAATCTAAATGGACCCTCAAGGTACTGTTCGTAATATGCCTAAAATGCCTATATCATCATTGAGGCTATATGCAATCAATATTTACATGATGCGTGAAATTTAGAAAACAGTTTGAAACATGAAATTGAATTTTGAAATTTGAGAAAGAACTATGATTAAAATTTGATTTTGGGAGAAATTGAACATTAAATTTGGAAATCGATTTTAGAACCTATGCCCAAATTAATTTGTATATGGTTGGAAAATAGGATTTGAAAAATGATTTATAAATTGAGTTGGAAGATAGCATGTGAAATCAAATTCGAAACTTTAACTTTAAAAAGTGGAGTTGAAAAACTTGTCTAAAAGAAGTTGGAAGACATGATCCTAGTTTGCAATTGTTCCATTAAAAAATGTTGATACATTCGACCTTCTCTGAATAGGAATATTCATTTTAAAACCCGGATATTGTCGAACCCATATCAGTTTCTAAGAGGGAATTGTATGTGTGTGTTGACATTCATGTTGACCAAAGAATGAAGAAAAAAAAATCAAGTGTGTGCATGCATAACAACCATTCCGCATAATTATAACAAAAAGGCAAGCTATGTGCAATCTAAAAATTAATCTAGAACATTACATTATAAGGACATCAATGAATACCTATGCACTTTGGGATTGTTTAATGACATGGTAATGTCACCAAAAGTCATCATAACCTGCATGATTTTCTTCAATGAATCCTACAAGCTAGATGAATGTATGATCCTAAGTGAACTATAATGATGAAATGTAACGTCACACAAATGAAGAAAACCTTAAGGCACGTGGAGAAAACCTAGACAAGTGCTATGAAATCCTAAAATATGCACAAGATGTTATCTAGCATGAACAAGACTCAATTTTCAAAACTTGTTATGAAATCGTCTCAAGACAGAACATAACATAACATAGAAAAGTATGAGGCTGGATGGACTACCAAACGACATGGAATAAGTTGTGTTATGAATCCTATCTACTTATATTGACAATGCCCACTCTAGTGCTATCATTTATAGAATCAGCCTAAAACATGAACGAGAAGGAAAAACATGCATTAGTCTAGCGACTTGTTACAAAAACATAATGTAGTAAGTACCGTTCAAGGAACACGACCTATGATTAAGACAAAACAGAGCCAACACACCGTGAAACTTAATGATAACATTTTAAATGGCTAAACAAAGGAGGACTACACATGTTGGGATCAATATTAAGCCTAAAACAAGAATTGTATGTCAAACTTAAATTTTTGCAAAACTATAAAACAAAAAACTTGACTCGATAGTCAACTTTGGAGGAATGCAAGACATAGCAAATGACAGGGGTTTCGATACAAATTTGGTATGGAGACTCCCACTTGAGGATAGAGCCAGAGGGGACTAGTAGGGGCCATGACCCCCTCATTTTTTTTTTCACAATTCTATATGTAATTTTAAAAAGTTCTCATTTAGCCTATATAAAAATTTTGAAAAATTATTTTCCTCTATCAAAATTTTGAAGTAGTTTGCACCCCTAAAAAAATTGCTAGCTCTACCTTTGCTTCCTACATAAAGTAGGAACTAAGTTGGGTGTTGGTTTTACAAAACATAGGATACAAAATATTGCATAAACATAAAAGGTTGGCAAAACAGTCTAGTTTGATGCTAAAAAATCATACCGAAATTTCTCGGTTTGACTTCAAATTTGATAAATTGACTCTTCGAATAACAGAGAATCAAGCCCACTTGACATATTAGAAAAACATCATCATGGAGAAAAGTTATGAATAGAATCTATGATTACTGTAGAAATAGCAGACAAATGTGTTCAACCGGCCTACTTCAAAGTGAAACATGATTATGTGAATGGACATCTTTTGGCTTGAAATATTGGGCATAGAATCTCGGCATAACAAACAAATAAAATGTGGGAAGAGGAGAAGAAATAGTTGAAGAAGTAGAGGAGCAAGAATGAATGATCATTACACCAAAAATTTTGTTTCACGCATTGGCTGGGGATGATGCACCACAAGTGATGCATGTGGAAGAAAATTAAAGGGACACAGGGGGAGCATACAAGTGGATATGGGATTCATGATAATTTTGTGACTGAACAAATGGCCAAAACTTGTGGATTTCATGTCATGAAGCAATAGGTTTTTAAGGTGCTTGTTGGTAATGGTGATTCCATAATACGTAAGGGAAAGTGTCCATGAGAGATAGTAGAAATTCAGAGGCAACAACTTTTTGTAGAACTTTATCCATTTGTGATGGGGGCAATATACCTGGTTTTGGGCATCCGATGGTTAAAGCAGTTGGGTTGGATAGAATGCGACTTTGTTGAAATACGAATAAAATTTGGAGGTGTTGATGGAAAAAGAACCGTACAAGATGTAATGCCTAATAGTTGGTGAACTTGAGACGTCATCAATATTGTTCCCCTATGTCTATGTTTGTATAGTCTTTTCTTTTGTTTACAATGACTATTTGTGTATGTTTGTTCACTTGTAAGGGAGTACCCTCCTACCGGTCTAAGTGTCATGTTTGAGATTCTTTGCATTGGGTGTTTGGCATGACGAACCTTGTATGAGCTTTTTAGGCACCCTTGTAAGTAAAGTCGAGTCAATCTCCTTGCTTACCTTCTTTTGTGATGTACTGCCTTTCTAAGTGACTGAAACAACTCAATGCAAATTCTTCTCCTTCTTGTGACTATTTATGTATTCTTTGTTTTCAAATTATTTGCTCACTTGCTTACCCCTTTATGCTTGCAGCGGTTTGAAGAGTTGTCACACCGTACGACGCGATGAGAGCAGTCACCCCATGATAACTGGTATCAGAGCCACGTTTGGCTCAAACTAGGGAAGCAGTCAGAGAGTTGGTGTAGAACAACACGCCGACAAGTGGTGATCGAAGAAGACATCCTGTGACTCAATATAATTTGTGAAGTGCCAAGGGTAAGGGAGTGGCTCAATCTGATGATATGGGCACATCCCAAGGCTGAGAAGACTTGGCCAAAATTGTAAACAAGTTGGTTGTCGATGCAGCCACATAGGAAGAAGAGTTAGATAATGTAGCCGAGTGCTTTGAGGAACTAAGGGACGAAGTGAAGACCATGTGGAAACAGATGGTTGAACATGTGGTCACGAATAGGTCACTTTCTGATAGGTGGCTACACTGCAAGCTGAAGTTAAAGAACTTTAGGCAAAGGATTGCACACTGCAATGACATGTACTTGTAGGTAGCAGTGATGATCTACCGTCAAAGATCGACATTCAAAGACCAGCAAAGTACAATGACAATAAGGATAGTCAGGTGATCAACAATTTTCATTCCAAATAGAATATTACATGGATCTTCAAAGCGTTGTGGAAGATGACCTCTAGATCAAAACCGCAGCCATGCTACTTGAGGGAGATGTTGTTGCTTGGTGGAGGCAAAAATGGCTTGACATCCAAAAGAGATTTGCAAAATAGATACATTTCTTTCAATGAGCGTTGAGGAACTACTTCATGCCCCGAATGAAAGACGACATGCTTATCAGATGGTAGGTTGAAGCACACAAGGTCCATGCGAGATTATGTGAGGACCTATCAAAAGCTCATATTAGATGTACCTGATATGTCATATTAGATGTACTTGATATGTCATATTAGATGTACTTGATATGTCAGAATAGGATAAACTTGACTTGTTTGGATTGAGACTTTAACCTTGAGCACAATCCGAAGTGGAAAGAGGTAATCCAGAGACCTTGAAAGATGCTTACGTGGCAACAAAACACTTGAGTAATACCCAAAAAAAGAACTACACTAGCACCTTCAAGTCTTTGAAGAAATATAACCATCAAAGAAAGAAAGAGGATTGATGGAACAATAAAGGTGAGTCATCGGCCCAACATTGAGTTGATAAAAAACCTTTCTTTTGCAAAAGCAAAAATAACCAAAGCAAAGTGGTAATTTGTTGATTCTGTGGAGATAAGCACATAGCCAGATAATATTGGAAGCACCATAAAAGATGACAAGCATGTAATGCTGCAAAAGTTGTCAAGGCTGAAGGAGCACAGTCATGGATGGGGGCTGTTCAAATGATCAATGTTGTCCAAAGTCGAGCGACATCAAACACGATAGTGAATAAGGAACTAACGTACTTGGATATTACTATAAAAGGAAAGTATACTTTGGTTATGGTAAAGTCAGGGCAATGCAAAACTTCATTTCGAAAGAAGATGTAAATAGATTGGTGTTGAAGCTTGAGCCTAAAGAGAGAACCTTGAAGATGGTGAACTTTGTGCCGAACCCTACCCTTAGAAAAGCAAAGAGTGTAGCCATCCAGATTGGGAGTTAGGGTGGCACTACATGCTTCTTAATTGTTCCCTAGACAATTTTAAGGTAATTCTTGGTATAGAGTTTCTTTGAGACCAAAATGTTATGATGTTCCCAAAATTCAGTTCATTGACAATGATGGGGCTAGATAGCTTGAACACAGTGCACTGCTACTCGGCCAGTAAAAAGTCACCTTTCATGTTGTCAGCTATGCAGCTAAAGAAGAGGCATAAGGCATGGAGAGCAGACATTCCTCGTGTCCATTCATGCAGAGGAAGAAGCCAGGTCAATTATTGTCCCACCGAACCTAGTTCCATTGCTGAAAGAATTTCAAAAAATAATGTCACCTAAACTACCAACGTAGTTACTGCTGAGGCAAGAAGTTGATTACCAAATTAAACTGGTTCCTGGAGCTAGGGCTCCAGCCATGGTTCCTTATTGTATGTGACCGGCTTAATTGAAGGAGCTACAAAGACATCAATGAAATGTTAGAAATAAGCATCATCCGACCTTCAAAGGCTCCATTTAGAGCCTCAGTGTTGTTCCAGATGAAGCACGATGCTCGAAGCATCTATGTGTGGACTATCGTGTATTGAACAAGGTAACAATCAAGAATAAATACCCTTTGTCATTCATTGTTGACTTGTTTGATCAGTTATGAAACACATGAATCTTCTCAAAATTGGACTTTTGATCAAGTTACCGGCAAGTCAAGATTGCAGAAGGAGATGAACCAAAGACCACTTGTGTCACTCGTTATGGTGTTTATGAATTCTTAGTCATGCCTTTTAGATTGACCAATGCCCTAGCGACCTTCTCAACATTGACGAACAAGAGCTTCTATCCGTACCTTGACAAGTTTGTGGTGGTCTATCTTGATGATAGTGGTCTTTAGTAGCAGCATGATATAGTGGTCCAAGTATTGAAGGACAATGATCTCTACGTGAAAAAGGAGAAGTGTCTCTTTGGCCAATAGGAGATCAGCTTTCTTGGCCATGTTGGTGGGCATGCCTGGCTGCGAATGAATCTAGGAAGGGTGAGAACCCTCCAGGAATGGAAGCTACCAACTAGAATTGTGGTCCTTCCTTGGGTTAGTCAATTAATATAGGTAGTTCATCTAGGAGTACTCATTGATTGCTGCTCCCCTCACTGACTTGCTCAAGAAAAACATGACCTGAGTTTCGACGCAGTTAGCCTATGATGCTTTTGAAGGTTTGAAGAGAGCCCTTGTGTGAGAGCCTATGCTTAAGTTGCCCGACCACTTAAAAACCTTTTGAGGTCCACACTAACGCCTTTGACTTTGCTATTGGTAGAGTATTGATGCAAGAGGGTCATTTGATCACCTATGAGAGCCAAAAATTGAAGGAGGTAGAGAGGCGCTACACTGTGAAAGAGTAAGAAATGACTGCTATTATACATTGCCTTCATATATGGAGGCATTATTTGTTGGGAGTTCAGTTCGTCATGAAGACTGACAATGTAGCCACAAGCTATTTTTAGACGCAGAAGAAGCTATCCCCAAAGCAAGCTCGCTGGCATGAATTATTGGTCGAGTTCGACTTCGCTTTGGAGGACAAGGCGGGAAAGGCCAACGTCGTTGCTGATGCATTGAGTCAAAATGTTGAACTTGACGCTACTTGAGTGGAGACCTCTAAAGTACAGTTGGAGGGTGCTCTCCTTGAGCACGTTCACAAAGGACACAACACTTAGTGGCCTTGGCCGAAGCAGGGAAGACTCAGACGTTCTAGCTGCGAGATAGACTTCTCCAATTCGTGCGAAGGTGGGCAACCTTCATGGGATCTCTTAAAAGAGTGCCATGATACATTATGAGTTGGCCACTCTATCAAAAACACACCCTGGGACTCTTTGAACACGGCTATTATTGGTCATAAATGCGAGATGATGTCAAGGCATATGGGAAGACGTGCCTCATCTGCCAGTAAGATAAGGGGTCAAACCAGAAACCTACTGACCTCTTGGAACCACTACTTGTCCCGAAACGTTTGTAGAAAAGTCTCTACATGAACTTTATTGTGAGTCTCTTAAAAGTACATGCCTTCAACTCTCTCCTTGTGGTTGTGGATAAGTTTTCAAAGTATGCTACCTTTATCCCAACCTTAAAGGAGTGTCCTACAAAAAAGAAGGCAGAGTTCTTCATAAAGGACATAATGAGACATTGGGGTGTTGGAAGAGCATTGTAAGTGACCATGATGTTCATTTTATAGAAAAGTTTTGGCATAAAGTATTTCAGATGTTGGGCTCAAACTTGCTATTTTCCACGACTTTCTACCCATAGACAAATGGCCAAACAAAGTATATCAATGCCTTGTTAGAACAATAGTCATGGCACTTCGTCAATGCAAACCAGAAAAATTGGGTGAAGCTGCTCGATGTTGCTCTCCTATAATTTGCAGAAGAGCGAGTCTTCTGGGCACAGTCCGCTTGAGATAGCTATGATGTAACAACCATTAACACCGCACACTCTTACTACCCAGGAAAAAGGAAAGACCTACATTTTCCTATCAGTTTGTCAGGGATTGATAGGAGCAAACAGAACTCGCTAAGGCATTCTTGCATAAGGCTGCCAAAAAAATAAAAAAGTGGGTTGACAAAGATTGACGATCGACCGAGCTTCAAGTTGGAGGCCAGGTCCTCATGAAACTGTATCATGCTCACATGGGTATTTTTTATGGGCGACACCTTGCCTTAATCTGGAAGTATGAAGGGCCATTCACTGTGATTAAGAAGATTGAGAAGCTGACGTACAAGTTAAATCTGCCGCCAGACTTCAAGGTGCATCCAGTGTTTCACATATGCTACTTGAAGCCCTTCTATACTAATGTCGAAGATCCAGAGTGAAGCTAGCTGTAGCGGGAGCCAATCTTACAAAGAGCACCTGCAAGCAAGCATGTAGTAGATAAACAGTTGCAGCAAATTCTTCAACACATGATCAACTATCTCTTTGAGCCAAAGAAGTATTTTGTCAAGTGGGTGGATAAAGAACAACATACCTGGGAGTACACATTTCAGATGAAAAAGCAAGTAGTTGGCACCGAGGACAATGCATGATTTGAAGAGTGGAGCCTATTTCCTTGTGTATGTGTTTGTATAGTATTTTCTTTTGTTACAGTGACCATTTGTATATCGCATGTTCACTTGTAAGACAGTACCCTCCCACCGGTCTAAGTGTCATGTTTGGGATTTGTTGCTTTGGGTGTTCGGCATGAGGATCCCTGTATGAGCCTTCGGGCACCCTTGTAAGTAAAGTAAAGTCAATCTTCTTGCTTACATTCTCTTGTGATGTACTGCAATAGTAAGTGAATGAAACGGTTCATTGTAAGTTCTTCTCATACTTGTGTCTATTTACACACTCTTTGTATTCAAATTATTTGCACACTTGCCTACCCCTTTAGGCGTGCCGCTCTTTGAAGGGTTGTCGCGCCACATGGGTCGGTGAGAAGAGTCACCCTGTGAAAGGTATAACCATGTTCAAAAGAAGGCCATTGAACAACTAGTGAAATAAATGCTTATGGAAGGAGTATTCAGTCAGGTAGGAGTTGTAATTCCTCTTCCGCCCTGTTAGTAAAACAAGAAGGATGAGACATGACAGGACTATAGAAGGTTGAATGTTATAACTATCAAGAATCGATATCCTATTTTAGTAGTATGAAGAGTTGCTTGACGAGGTGAACGGGGCAATAATATTTTTTAAACTTAACCTCCAAGAGGGGTACCATTAAGTTGGGATGTTTCCTCAATACATTCCTAAAACAGCCTCTCAAGTTCTCGAAGGCCACTATGAATGTAATATCATGCCCTTTGGGCTTACAAATGCACCTCAACACTAAGCATGTCACACACATTCATAGATAGGGCTGCACACGAGCCGAGTTGAGCTCGAGCTTGCTCAGCTCGAGCTCGACTCAAAGAGCTCGAGCTCGAACTTGACTCGCTCGAGTCGAGATGCCTAACACAAGCTCGAGCTCGACTCGATTATACAAAGTCGAGCTCGAGCTCGACTCGCGTAACTCGATTATACAAAGTCCGAACTCGAGGATCTCCGTCGGCCTGAAAGCTTCGTCTTCTCCTCTTATTTGGGACTGGACTGTTCTAGCGTAATTCCGGCATATTCTCGCTCCTTTTGGTGTTGAGCAGCTATCTGATTAAGATGCCATACAATTACAAAACCATGAATAAATCAAATTGAGTTCAGTGAACAAAATATTCCTAAAAGACAACGAGGGAAAGCTAAAGATAACAAAGAAAGAAACACACCCAAAACTCACCGACAGAGAGAGACATAGATATACCTGTTCGAGCAGAAGAAAGGGGTTTTCAGAAGAAAGGGGTTTTCCCCTTTCTTCTGCTGCTGCTCGTGCTTCACGCTAGTCCGTGACCCTCTATCGAGAGAGAAAAATATAGAGAGAGATGTGACCCATGAGGGGAACAAAGCAACAACTTGATGCGAGAGAGAGAGAGAGAGAGAGAGATCAATGGAGAACAGTGACCTCTTCCGTCTAGCAACAGATAAAGCAGCGTGGCTAGGTTAAAAGGAGAGGGAGAGGCAATCGATTGACTATGCTGCCATCTTCATCAGCATGAGGAGAAGAAAGACAGAGAGAAAGAGAGGGAGAGAAAGAGAGCACATTAGGGGCCACCTTGCGATGGCCGGGCTGCTGGAGATTCGATGGTGGTTCCTTCTCCTGCTAGAGAGGTAGTGGCGGAGCTCAACAGCCCCGGCGGTGGTGGGTGTAGTGTCTCGATTTCGTCTCTCATCTGGTCGTCGTGGTCAATGGAATACAGGTCACAGGAAGAGGGAAGACCGAAGACGAGAAACCGAGAAGAGAGAGAGCAGCCAGAATCGAGACTCGAGAGAGTCATTAGTTTGAAAGACGGGGAATAGTTTTAACCCTAAACCGGTGAACCGGTTTATACGATTCGATTTTAAATAGCGAGTCGAGTTTAAACGAGTCGAGTTCTTGCAACTCGAACTCGACTCGTTTAAAGTTTCGAGTTTAAGGATGAGCTCGAACTCGACTCATTTATAAATGAGTCGAGCTTTTTCGGGCGAGTTCGAGTCGAGCCCGAGTTGGCTCGACTCGTTGTGCAGCCCTATTCATAGAGAGTAGCTATCCTATACGGTGAGACTTGTATTAGAGGGCATAAACTTAGTCTGATGGTTCTACTGGCTGGTATCGATGTTTGTTGGCGTGTGAGCGTAGGTGTCTTAAGGAAAAAATCGGTTTCCAATTGGAGCGACGTATGAGTAGGCCGGTCATCCCGCATCCGTCCGCTTCTACCGTTTTTTGCCGAAATTACGGACCGTGGGAATACGGATGAGGAAACAAAGAAAAGGGCGTTGGTGAAAATCATGGACATACCGCTTGGTTTTAGATCGGAAGAACGAGCGCTCTACGGTCGACCCGGGCATTGACGGACGGCGCTCTCTGAGAACGCGTTTCTTTCGTGGACGGAAGCGTACGGCTGGAGGTCACGCGCCACCGGCTCCAGCGTTTCTCTCTATCTGCGGTCTTCCCTTCTTATCCATCATCACCCGTTCCCCTCAAGGTAGGAGGAATCAGAGAGCTAGAAAGGGCGAGACGCTAATGGTGAGATACAGCAAGCTTCGATCCGCCGTCGATTTGGTTTTAGAGCCAGACTAGAGCGAGAGAGAGAGAGAGAGAGAGAGAGGCTAACGATGAGATACTGCAGGTTCAATGCAGGCTTCGATGCGCCCTCGATTTGCCTTAGATCCAGAGGCAACCTTTTCTCCTGATTCCTGAAACTTTTCACTCGTTGCCTGGGCGTCGAGGTCGTATCGATTTCTACCTCCTATCCTGAACAATGCCACGGCGGTTTCTTGGTTGATCGATCAGTATGTCATCCAGATATGCGTTCATCGGATTGTTGATGCTGCTTACGTACTGACAGAAAGGTGCAAGGACGAATTTGAGGAGGAGGAGGCCATGACTCTGATGAGGCTCGATAGGTGCAGATGCAAATGTTGGTGGACCTTTTCCTCTTCAGCCCCTCTCTCTCCCACTACGACCACGATTCTTCTCCCGAAGAATCGTCTGCATGTTTGGTTCTTCGGGGTGTGCTCAAGCATCCTGGTGTGGACGTGCCTGGTTCAGCTGGTGGCCTTGGGGAGGCTCTGGCAACCTCAATTGCCTAAGGGATGGTATGCCTGCTTCAGCTTCAGGGACAACCCCAATCAGTTGGTGAAGAACACGCTTGCCGGCGACTCAGTTGCCCCCTCTTGTCCCTATTTTTCTTTTCTCTCTTCTTCTTCCTCTGCTGCTGCTGCTGCTTCTTCACGTGCCAAATCCCATCCTTGGAGTGAGTTCTGGAATACCTCCATTTGGTTATCCCTTTTTGCCACTTACCACTTTTATCACTTCTAGAAAAATCGAGTCTCATGCATTGCAGAAACAACAGACGACTAGAGTTTGATCAACCATAGCTTAGTGCCCAGTTATTTTCTGGCATGATAGATGAATGGCCTGTCGCTGGTTCAAAAAGAGGTTTAGGATTTTCACTGTGTTTATCCAACTATATATGCGGATTATGAACGAGACAAGTACAATCGAGGAACCATCAATTAACACATTTAGAGAGAAAGCAATCTATGTTAGAGGTAAGAGTCATTGGTTTGGAATTTCAGAATGAGAACAAATTGCCCATGAATGAGCTGAGAGATCTCCGATCTTAAGATCTTGTCGTGTATGACAATGTGGAAAGATGGTGACATGAAAATTTTCACACCAATGATCATTCTTCTTTTGCAGCCATAATAGAATCTAAGGACAAAATTCAAACCCAAATATCTTCTCATGCTTATCAGTCCAAAAAAATAGATTGAGCCGATGTACAAAGAAACAACAGCATTACATAGATGTCAAATATGGGAGGTTGTCAAAAGACCACAAAGCAAAATTGTGGTTGGAGCAAAATGGGTGTATAAAACAAAATATAAGCCTGATGGAAGTATTAAAAGGTATAAGGCTAAACTACTGTCTAAATTGATTTCTTAAGAAAATATGTTAGGCTATAATTAGATCTCTAGTCTTGTCATAGAGATGGGTGTAGTCCATTTTATTTTATACTTGGCTGTGGATTATAGATGGACAATTGAATCATACTGATGTAAAAATGTGTTTTTGCATAGAAACTTGCTTACTATGATCATGGAGGTCATGATGTCCATGGTTCTAAAGGAATTTGAGTTGTTAGGTTTAGAATTTTTAGCATATTTCATTGGAACTTAAGTTGCTTATCCTCTAGTGTTATTAAAAGGTTATTTGTCATATATGAAAAAATTGAATGAGGATCAATGAAGGAGAAGCATTGGAAAATCGCAACTCTATCAACACTAAATTGTAGCATTATCTCATCTTACAGTTACTTGAATAGGCATTGGTTATTCTGTTCACATTGCAAGCCAATTTCAACATGCTTCAACTTCTGTTCATGGAGGGGGCAATGAATATGCATTGTTCAATACATCAATAATCCAACTTCTAAGGGATTATTCTAATCTTCATCTGCTTAACTAGATTAATTGCTTGTGCAGATACAAAACTTAAATAATCGTCAGTCTGCTGCTGGTTTTTTGGTTGTTCTAGGATGATGATTTATTTTTTGGAGATTTAAGAAGCAACAAAAAATCTCACATAGTCTTGTATTCTTTTGCCTTGTGTTTTTTGTTTTTTCAGTATCTTTTTTCTTGTTTTCCATTTCAACCAATTAGAGGCTGAATCTGTACTAGCTGTTGGCTAGCCCCAACAACTAGATTTATAGCAGTTGGAGCAGGCTCATTGCAATCCCCTTCTCCTCCTCCTTGTTTGTATGGACAGGGGTTGATCCCCTTTGTTGTAATCAAGGCTTGTGAACTCTGGTTGCTATGCTTGGATGAATTATTTCCCAGATTTGTTTTCTGAGTGATTTGTGAAACATTAGCTCTTTGAGTGTTGTGCTTTGTATTCTAGGTTCTTGAAAACCTATAGTCACAAATATCATTAATGCATTTTAAACGGCGAGATTTTTCTTGGGCATCTTTCGGCAAATCTAAAAATCTCAGTAAAGTTTTGCAATTTTTTTAGAAAAGAAAAATTCCTAAAAATTAGGAAAAATTTAAATAAATGAAGTATTAACAAAAAATATAAAAAATAACTAAATAACATGATATATTTTTATAATGACAAAAATGAAGATCAATAACAATAACTTAACTTAAGTTTTAAACTTTAAAACAAAAATAACATAAACATAGTAAAACTAATATGATAAAAATGTGAAAGGGACATGAAAAATTCATTTTGGAGTTTTAAAAATTTCAAAAAATGCATGTTTTTTTTTTCCGATTTCGTTGCTTTTAATTTTCAACATTTTTATCATGTATTTATTGAAAAACACGTTTTCTGTGACTCGTTCAAATCAGTGGCTGCCTTGGGAAACCTGCATGTGGACGGAAACTATCTTAGTATCTTTTGAAGGGAGATCTTGTTTGTCCCCCAGTGCTAGCTTTCTCCATTTCAAGAAGCATTTTTTGGTCTTAAAAGCAAAGTTGCTTCTTATGTGACTGCATATGGTGGTCTTGGGAAGCATCCTAAAATATTTGAGTTTGGAAGAAGGCTCTTTCTCATGCTTCAAGGAGCATAATTTATTGGTATAAGGCTCCTCTTAAAGGTTAGTAAAAGATCATTGAGTAAACTAAAGATAAGGAACTTGGCTCCATCTATTTTCCCAAACTTAAGACCCCACCCCCCAATTATGTTAGAGATGGACATCTACCATGGAACATCGAATTGGTGGGAACGATGTATGGGGCGTTTACTGGTGGATCCTAAAATAAGCCTATCCTTATGCTTATTGAAGAAATTAATGAATGGGCAACCTAGTTTATCGATTAACATATACTCTTCAAAGTTAGTTGCTGCACCAAGTTGACAGTGCGACTTGAGTATGGCAATGAACATTTGCTTTTTCTTTTTCTATTGAGTCATCAGTAGAGTCAATTGTTGATTTTAATGTTTGTGAACAAAATCCTTGCCATACCTGTGCCATTATTTTTTTTGAAAAGTGCCACATTTTGCACCCTAGTACTTACTTGACATAGTTGATCAATAATGAAAAAGATATTCATAGCCTATCATGAAAAAAACATGGAAGGCTTGGAGAACTGGTTGCCATGTTATGTAGCCAAAAGTGTGCCTAGGCATCGGCAGCAGCCTAGACTACCTGTCGCCTCAAACAAAAGTGTTTTATTTTTTAAAATTTTGACATGAAGAATCTTTTTTTTTTATCTTCCAATTTGTTGTTTTCAGTGGAGGAATTTTTAAACCAGCTTTTCCTCCTCTTCTTCCTTATTTCTTTGTTTCTCCATATGTCTTGTCAGATAGGACCAACTAGGCCCTGCCTAGGGCCCCTCCTAGGTGATGCCTAGATTTTTCGGCAGTCAGGTTCTTAATGCTGCCTAGGATTTGTAACTACATAGGTCACCATAAAGTCATGCCGTTGCATTAAATTATGTGTGTGTGCACACAATTATAGATATAATTACAATTCATATTTTATTTTGGTAAATATTTGTATGTTATTTTATATTTTTAATGCTGCTTTGCACACACATACACACACACACACGTATATATGTATATATAACAATGCTAACATGAAAGCATGGATTATACTGAGGGTCTATGTTCCTCTTTGTTTTAGGAATTTAATGTTAAAAGCTAGGATTAGAGATATAACAGCCATACTTTAGGAAATGGTAAGATCTTATGTGATTAATAACATTGAAAAACATTGACATTTACTGGTAAGCTTCTTCTGTTGTCCTATATAGCTTCTAAAATTTAATTGTTCCTCTTCATTAAATTTGATCTTTTAGACTTTTAATTATGTTTGTTATCATGTTATGAAATGTTTAATGTGGTTCTGTTCTTGTGCATTTTAATTGTTTTTTTATTGTTATAAGTCAATGGAAGATTGGAATCACTTCAGCATATATATATATATATATATATATATATATATATATATATATATATATATATATATATATATATATATATATATATATATATATATATATATATATATATATATATATATATATATATAGTCTTTGCTTACACAAAGACTCAACCAATCACATCTCTCAGCTCATCTCAACCATCGATCTGGGAAAGATCTGGTGGTTACATTTTATTCTTTTCTTTCCCCTATCAATGTGTTCTTTCTGTCCCCCCAAGAACACTCAAAGTTTTCTTCCCCTTCTCCTCACTCCCTGCTCCTTTCCCATCTCACATAGCACCTACAAATCCATTGCCAGATGGCAGCTGACAGAGAACCTCCGGCATCACCATCGCCCAGCTGACAGTAGAGTTCCTGGCTGGCCGCAACCATTTTCCCACAGAAATTTACTGCTGACCACCGCTCAATTTTCATTTTTCTGTCCATCATCTCAGTCGCCCACTGGCTGTTGGTAGTTTTAGGCTTTTGGCACAAAAGTTGATCTTTCTCAATTTTTTTTCAAGTAAAACATGCCGGTTGAACACGAAAATGAAACCCAAAATGCCCTCAGTGCCGATTGTTAAAGAAATTCAGTTTTTTGTCACAAATCCACCATATTTTGGCATGATTTGGTGCAAATCCAGCTTTTATTTTCAATTTTAGATATAGGAGAATGAGTTAGATGATTAATGAGTTGAAGTGATTAAAATACAGCAACATACCTTGAAAATTGACTTTTAAGCGGATTTGAGTTTGTGAGTTTCCACCAGCAGGCTTTTTTAAAAAACATACTTTATTTCATTGAAAAGAATCATTTTCTTCTCTTTATTTCAATTCAAATCCTCCTAAACCTGTCAAAACAAATCAAAGGCCAGCATGTCCCGTTTTTAGCCATACTATGCAACTGATCGGTTGAGGAGAAATCAGAGAAATGAAACCTCTTTCTGTTAGATGACAATATGGCATGGACTGCAGTGATGGCACCAGTGGAAAAATGTGGCCGATGGCTGATGTCCTCTGCTGTGTGATGGTGATGGTTTAGTGTTTGCTGCATAAGTGAAGGGCAATGGATTTGAGCAGAAGAGTGGTTGATGGTTTGAGGAAAGAGGAAGTAGAAATGAAACAGGGAGGGAGAAACCTGAGCGACGTGAGGAAAAAAATTTAACAAAGCCATCATTTAATCATGCTAAGATCAGACAGTCAAGATAGACCCAGTGCAAATAAAAAAAATTTAAAGGGTCTAGCATTTATCCCTGACCTAATGGACTGGGATCTACCAATTACTCTCTATATATACATGTATGTATGTAACTATGTATATATATAGGAACAACGTACATACATATATACATACATACATACATACATATATATATATATACATATATATATATATATATATATATATATATATATATATATATATATATATATATATATATATATATATATATATATATATATATATATATATTTTTTTANATATATATATATATATATATATATATATATATATATATATATATATATATATATATATATATATATATATATATATATATATATATATATATATATATATATATATATATATAATTTTTTAAGCAAAATATGAACATGCTAATGTATTGATTAGTACAAAACAATGAAACATTGTTTGATTCAAGTCTTTTTTATGAAAAATGTGGACTTTTTGCTATCAAAATATTGATGTTATGGGAGCTGTTCAGTTTTGCTTATTATAAAAGCACCATTAAACTCCAAAAAAGGATCAACTTAATAAATGTTTTCCATCAACCCATTCGTAAGTTCATACCTAGTTGCAAGAAAAGCACTTTAATTACCACATTTAAGCCATATAGTTTTGGGGTATGTGTGTACTGTTTCATGGTTAGGATCTAGGCTTTACTCACTGCCTAGGCTCTGCCTAATGATTTTAACAATATAGTTGTTCACTCACCTGGCCATGTCAATGTGGCATAAACCTCAGCTCATTCTTCTCTACATATGCCTTTGGGGATTGATTTTAAGGTTGAAAGCTTAGCTTCTGTATTACTATGAGGTTGTACATATGTTCCTGCTGACAACATTGTGTTTATCAATCTGGTGTTTCGTGGTAGTTAAAATTGGGCTGTAGAGAAAAGGTTTGATTTATCTGCATTCTTCTACACAGATACACAGATACACACACATGCACACACAGGGGGAGAGAGAGAGAGAGAGAGAGTGGTGAAATGCACTAGGACACCTCTGTGGATCGTGGAATTGTTACAAGAGTTTTTACCTTTTGTGAGAGTTCCATGAAGTGATAGTTGATTTGACCATATGCTTTTCAGGAATCTATAAAAGTAATGGATATCTTAAAGTGTCCTGCAATGGTGGACTCAATCAAATGCGTGCTGCGGTTGGTGGATCCACACTTGTTTCATACCTAATTCTGCTCCAAGTCTTCATATGTTTATTATATTTAACAAACATTGATGACTTCTTGATGCAGATTTGTGATATGGTCACTGTTGCCCGTTATTTAAACTTGACTCTGCTTATCCCAGAGCTTGACAAGGGCTCGTTTTGGGCAGATCCTAGGTATATTTGTCCACTTCGACAAGTTTATGTTCCATTAATAGCAAGAGATTTATATTTTCCATATTTAATTACTACCTGTGTCATTTTCAGCTCCTTTGATGATATTTTTGATGTGAATTATTTCATCCATGCATTGAGGAATGAAGTTCGTGTCATAAGAAAGCTTCCAAATAAACTCAGAGGAAATGCTAATTTTCATGTTATGCAGCCAGTAAGCTGGTCAAATTTGACATACTACATGCAACAGGTTAGATTTAAGACATCCTTTTGTCTATCTGCAAAGAATATCTGCTTGTCAATGCTGATAAGTTCCCTGAAATAACTTTGATAAGAAGATCTTGTGAAGAACTGCATGCTGAGATTGTTGTGCATGTAGGTTGCTTTATATTGCAAATTGACATGATTAAGTCTCAACTTTCACCTGATTTCCTTGCTGTTGTCTGCTGATATGAACTATTTGCAATTTGCATTGCAGATTTTACCACTTTTTAGCAAGTACAGAGTAATTAATTTTAACAAGACAGATGCACGGTTAGCAAATAATGGACTTCCAGCTGAGCTTCAGAAACTCCGGTGCCATGTTAATTTTCAGGCACTAAAGTTCAACCGCCGAATTGAGGCTCTAGGGAGGAAACTGGTAAAAGTCCTCCATGCAAAGGGACCATTTGTTGCATTACACTTGAGATATGAAATGGACATTCTAGCATTCTCTGGTTGTACCCATGGTTGCTCTGAAGAAGAAGCAGAAGAACTGAAGAGGATGAGGTTTGGTGATTGGAGATTATGAATAGTGGATTTCATGTTTTCGGTTTAGCTTACTATCTAATCATTATTACAAAATACTTAAAGTCAATTTTCAATTTTCTGTTCATACCTGATCTTGTTCTAAATACATTTGAAGTTTGAACAAGGATTGTCATTTTGCTTCTTTTGTCAATCTCAAATATTAATGCCAATGAGAGCTCCATCCACCTTGCTGGATTTGTCTCCCAGCAAAATCTGGTACCATTTTCATTTCCAATGCCAAAAAGAAAGAGAAGAAATAGATAACCAAGTATTAGTTGGAAAACCTGCAAAATGACAACTAGACAAACAGATTAAAAAAGCACTCATATTTCTAAATGCTTCATATCACAGCCTACTTATCATATTGTGATTCCTAATTCAAGTGGGTAAAACAAAACTTTTGAAGCTTGAGTTTTTTACTGTTATTGTGGTAAAATTTAACTGTTTTTTTCATGAAATTCTTAATTATTTGGCCTAATGCAATTGTACGCAGCCTTTGTCAGTCAGAAGGGGAAGGTGCAATTCTTGTTTCTGTCATAGTTAACAGTCCTTTTTGTTATTAACTAAATCCCTTAGTTTTTTTTTTTTTTTGGCCTTAAAAGCCTCTCTTATCCACGTGGACCCATGTTATCAGGTATGCATATCCATGGTGGAGGCAGAAAGAGATTGTTTCTGAAAAAAGGAGACTAGAGGGTTTATGCCCTCTTACTCCGGAGGAGGCTACAGTAACCTTGCGTGCACTAGGTTTTGGAAAGGAAACACAGATATATGTTGCTTCTGGTGAAACCTATGGGAGTAAACGAAGGCTTTCAGCATTACATGCTGCTTATCCTCACATTGTGAGTTCTCATTAACTCATCATGAAAAGCTAATTTTGCACTGCTTTAGCACGCCAGAGAATAGCTATGCCAATGCCTTGCTGCACTTTTGCAAAATGAAAAAAGATGGCTTTGCAGTATCTGTGTCCATGCTCCATATATCATTGAATGTATGTTGTCACTTCCTCAGAAGGAGAGGTTATCTGTGATTAATTATGTCATGAAGTGGCTCAAATTTCTTTGTGATCAGTCAGTCTGAATGGCTCTGATTAATTTTGCTTGAAGCATATATTTGTTCTCGAGCTGATTTTACTCCTTATAATGTTTATTTCAGGTGAAAAAGGAGACGCTACTTGATTCTGAAGAATTAAAGCAATTCCGCAATCATTCTTCCCAAATGGCCGCACTGGATTATCTTGTCTCTGTTGGAAGTGATATATTTATTCCTACCTACGATGGAAACATGGCAAAACTGGTTGAAGGCCATCGCAGGTGTGTTTATGACTCTATCATAGTGGGTGTATTTGTGTGCATATACTTTTACAAGATAGATAAAAATAGTTCACCTTGCCCACAAGGGTACTGAGTGTTGAAGGTGGCTTAGAGTTCAAAGCTAGGAGTTTACTGGCGAAAGCAATGAGAAATCCTTACCGAGGGGCAGAATGGGTACTAGGAGGGGCATGTGGGGGTATCTCAGGGTTTTTCACTGAAGATACGGCAAAAAGCAAGCATAATAAAACTGCACCTCCTAGGTCACCAGACCCAGGAAGCCTCTACAGTCCAGGAAATCCGGTACCTTTCCTGGGTATTGAGGAAACCTCACCTTGCGCTTCTTGAAGAACATTATGGATGTGTTTGGGATAAGTTTTTTTTTTTGTTACTGTGCAGATATTTGGGTTTTCGAAAAACCATTTTGCTAGATCGAAAGAAGCTAGTGGAGTTTCTAGATTTGCACCAAAATGGCACACTTTCATGGGAGGAGTTTGTTGTTGCGGTTCGTCAGATGCACAGGCAACGAATGGGTCAACCTGTTTTGCGCAGAGTAGTACCAGACAGACCGAAGGAAGAAGACTACTTCTATGCAAATCCTCAGGAATGCCTCTGCAACACTTCAAATTGTGAAGCCAATAATATTTCAGCGTCTGATTTCTAGTTATTTGGAGGCCACACGACCTAGGCTACAAATGTATTTAATAGTATATAGTTAATTCCAGGTCTTGACAGAAGCCAGGTCTGTCATTCATATCAAACTTCATTGATGCAGCTTACCAAGTGTCTTGTATTTAGTTAGTTCCCAATGCGTCTTTAGCAGTGGAATCAAATGAAGATATTTTTAATCCTCCTGGCAAATTGTACAAAGAAAGCTAATCCAGAGAAGTTCCTTATTTCAAAAGATCCTTGAAAAGTCCATGAGGCAAGAAAATCAGCATACGTATTATTTTTTTGTATGTATAACATAAGACTCTCTCAATCTCGTCTCAATAATTTTTGGCATTGCTTCACTATCTAAAATAAAGGGTCACGAGATTGCACTTCATTTAAAACCTTATTCACAGCTAATAAAGAATTTGATTCAATAATAACTTTATGAAAGTCATGTTTTCAAACTAATTTCAAACTACTTTTAAACCATGAAGAATAACAATAAGTTCAGCCTTAGTTATATGACCATAACCTACATGACAAGTGAAGCCAAATAACCATGCTCTATTATCATTGTGAAATAAACCACCAGCCGCTAAGTCACCTGGATTTGTCCTAACAACCACATCAACATTCAACTTAACAAAACCCAAGGGAGGTGACATCCATGCAATAAAGGTATGAACTTTCCGTTGGGGTAATTGAAGTTGGGCCATATGGTTTCTCAACTCCAATGGAAACAACTATATGAAATAAAATATTATCAGGCCATAAAAATCTCTCTTCAAATACAACTCGATTCTGTCATCGTCAAATATGCCAACAAGCAAAGCAAAAGAAAATAGACCAAGGAATCATATCGTTGACCAAAAAGCGATGCCTAGAAATATTATTCCTTAGTCAAACCTCCAAACTAGCCGTATTAAACTCTAACGATTTAGTCTCATGAAGCAGCACATATAGCTTGACAAGAACTACACTCCCGGAGGACATGCAAAGTGCTTTCTTCAAGAGCACCACACCAAAGACAAACTGCATTAGTCAAAATATTACGATGTACCAAAATATTATGATGTACACAAGCAGATCTAGTAAGAAGATTATGAAATAATATCCAAATAAAAAACTTAACCCGAGGGGGAATATACAGTTTCCACAGTTTAGACCAGATACTATTTGTGTGAACACCAGCAGTAAGCAACTTATATACAGAGGTAATAGAGAAGTTCTCATCGTCTGAAGCTTGCCAAAAATTCCTATCTTCCTCATCCTATTGAAGCTGCACGAACGAAAGCTAATCCCTAACATCAGTGGGCAAAAGCGCTTACAACTGCTCATGCCAATTATTGTTACAAACATAGTCCTTAACATGTTTAGTTTGTTCTTCCTCAGACAAATTAACCTTACAACGCTCCAGTAAGGACTTATCAACAAGCCATTTATCTTTCCAAAACACGGTTTTTTATCCATCACCTACAATTCGAGCACAACCTTGATGAACAAGAGACTTGGATGAGGCTGAGGTTATACTCCGCCAGGTGTGAGAAGCATTTTGTGGTATACGATCTTGAAGAACAAAACATTGTTTCGAATACTTGATCTCAAAACTCGAGCCCATAGACCTTCATCCCCATCTTTCAATTTCCACCCTAACTTGGCAAGCAAAGCTTTGTTCATATTAGCAAAGTAACGAATACCAAGCCCTCCTTGTTTCATTACCTAGGTAATCAAAATGTGAACCTTTAAATCATGGCAGTCAGATTATTTAAGAATAAGGAGAACACATTAAGAACGTTTTGTAAAGGTATACACGTTCAAGAAAACAAATAGCAGACCGAGATCCACCTTATTATTCAACTTGAATCTCTCAAATCCCAATGTTTACAATCTCAAGGTGGTAGCATAGGCGCAACCATTTTCAAGAAAATTTGGTCACATTGATCTTCTATTTCATTGGTCGGAATTAGTTGATTGCAGAGTACGAATTTACAATGGAAAAACTCTTGTTCATTGTAAGATCACCAACTTTATAAAAGCTTGCATCACAAACTTGCATGGTCTCCTTCCACTACAAGGAGTGGGCTCCAAAGAGTTGATCGTGGAGTGTTGGCTCAAGTATAATTATGATTGACCTGTTCAGCTTTGGTTGGTAAATTGACTACACTGTTAGAGAGTCCGTCTCAACCTACATTGGTGAAAACGAAGATAGATTTTAGAGAAAATGTGAAACTGTTTGTCGGCCACAATGATAGGAAACTATAAAGGAAGAAGCATAGTATTGCAGGAAGTCGTGTTAATAAACAAACAAAGAAATAAAATTACAATTAGAGCCATTATGCAACAGTAAGGCCACACGAAGTCATCTTCATAAATCATTGTGCTCTTGTTCAAGAATCATGTGGGATTTACAATGTCATATTGTTATTGCAGATTTAGAACTTCATTTCAATGATTCGACATTTGAAGACATCACGAGTGTTTCCGTGTGTTGATTTGACATAGCAAGAGGAAGCTACAACAACAGGCCATTTTATGTGATGTAGCCAAAATGACACACTAAAATAAATTTGCCCACCTGTTTTTGCCAAGTATAATCTAAATTACACAATTGGCCCTCTTTACCTACAGTGAACAAAATGGCTCCACTCTTTTAACCAAACTGCTCATTAACTAAATATGCTAGGTGTTTATCCCTAAATCACATCAATTTTATCTACATGATTGGATCATTCAATGAAAAACCAAATTGTTGACCTTTTTCCTCTAAAATTACACATCGAATCTGAATTGTCTGTTGAAAAGTTGAATTACTAACTGAAACAAGATCATCATGCTTTATGGATGAAACTCAATTACACAACTCTATGAAACCAATCACCAATCTATTTTCTTGAATCACTCCTAGGGTTGACATTTGGTGATGCATTACTTTAAACTAAATTGAATAATCTAAATTGCTTCATGGAATTTTTTTACTAAGATCGCTTTGTGATGATTCTGGCATCACCATCATCATATAGAAGTAAAGGATACGATTTTAGTGGAAAACGAACAATAAAGAGAACAATTATATGTAGACTCACATGCAAGGATTAGTTCACTTGAAAATTTCAGTGTTCAACAATATTTCACATGAAATGAACAAATAAAAACCAATGAGAAAACATAGTACAAGGACAAATTACTTAACACACATAAGAAACCTTAATTCACTGCTCTTTCTATTCTAGCAAACCCTAGAATACTAGATTCAGATGAAAACATCTAAAACCTAAACATAGCTACTGGAAAAAACGACCAATAATCTACTGGTAGCAGCTATTCACTCTTTTAGATCAGGCGTGACAATATAAAAAATTAGCCTATTCTACATAAAGTTCCTAAATTACCCTGAACACTTGCTGGAATATGCTTTTTTAGATAGGTTTTAGAAATCAGAATGTTTACCTTTTTTTTCTGCTATATCATTTTTCAATTCTGAACCTGTTCTGTCCTGAAATATGATATAGCAGAAAACAAATTTATTTTTTTTAAAAAAATGCTTAAATATGCAGACCAAACTACTTAGAATAAGGTAGAACTTAGTCTTCGCTTAGAAGACGTGGTTAAAAATTGAAAAGCTCTAAACAAAACCTCGTGAAACATTGAGAGCAAATATACTCTTTTCTTGCTTCTTTACAACTTCCATAATTTAGAAACATTCTTGAAATGTGCAAATATTTGAGCAAGATATAGAAAACAACACCTAAAATGACTCTAAGGCACTCTGAAGCTAATCTAAAAAATGATAAACCATACTCAAGAAATCCATTGAGGGCTGAGCAACTCCCCAATGAATACATTCTTCCTTGGTAGATTGCTCAACTACTACTACTACTACAGTGTGTATAGATGTACAGTGTTTTAGGTCACTATGGGGGTTAGCTCCCGACTTGAAGTCGCTCGTGGTATGCATGCGTCTGTGTTTTGCACTCATAGGAGCTGTAAATCAAGTGAATCGAATTTGATTGACTCAAATGTGATTAACAAGTATATTTTGGAATATAAAATGAACTACATTGATAGTTTGAGAGAATGCATGTATGTGTCATTGTATGAAAGTGAATATGTTTCCTTTATATGTTTAGTTTTAGATCAGAGCCTTTGCCCTAGAGGGTTAAGGATTTATCTGGTTTGTTGTTATACTGTAAAGGCTTAACATTTTGTTGGATTTTTTTTTAAGGTTTGGGCAGAACTGAAATAGCAATTGATATGAAGAGCTCAGCTCACATCCTACTAGAGAGTTTTAGTGCATCATCGTGCTGGTGTGTCATGTCTTGATCCAATGATGTCTTATTTTTGTTTAGACATCAATGTTTTGTTTTTATGACCATTTTCATCATTGAAGTCATTGATAACCATAGAAACTCATATTTTTATGAACTGCCTTTAGTACATAAATAAATTAGTTTTCCATTCTAATTTTGAAATGTGTAGCTCTGTTTTTATTGTTGCATTCTCTCACTTTGATGTATTGTGTTAAAAGAAAAAAAAGTACATAAGGATAAAAATTCAGGGTGTGACATTGATTGTCAATTGATTTTATGTTATCGAGATGAAAAACCCGACTTCTCTCCTTCGTAGAGAGGCTATGCCTAATCAAGTTGGTCTTAATGTAGCTTTACTACGATTGGGTTAAGACATTCTGCATTGCCCTGATTGTGGCCACGAGGATCACTAAAGTAGCTTTGGACTTCATTTAGAGTGGGTGGGTAGATAGCAAAGGTTGGCATTTGGTCAACTGACAGAATCTGCATCCCATACAGTGAAGGAGGGGTCAACCAAAGCAATCATATTCAAGTTAGATGAGGAGGATAGAAAAAGTCCCTTAGTGATAGTGTGTTTAACATATCAAACAATCCTCAATGCGGCTCCCATGTGTACAGAAGTGGGTCTTTGTTGAAACTGACTGATGACATGTACAATATGTGATATGTCAGGCCTTCTGATGGATAAATATGTGAGAGCTCCAACCAATTGATGAAAAGGAGTGGGATTTTCTAAAAGTTCGCCATCATCAATCTTCATCTTTACTCCTAAGGCTTCAGGAGTGTCAACCACCTTGTCATCGGTGATTCCTGATCTATTTATAATGTCATTGGCAAACTTCATTTGTGAGAGTAAATATCCTCTCCTACTATAAGCTACTTCAATACCAAGGAAATATGTTAGTTTACCCAAATCAGTCATTTCAAATTCATTCTTTAGAAAATCCTTTACCTGCATGATTCCATTGGCATCATCACCTGTAATAATCATATCATCTACATATAAAAGTAACACAATTATACCTATAGTAGTATTTTTAACAAACATAGCAGTGTCAGAATAACATGATTTAAAACCTTGTTTAAACATAACATTGCTAAACATGTCGAACCAAGCTTTTGGAGCTTGCTTCAAGCTATATAGTGCCTTTCTAAGATAAAGAGCTTTTCCTTGAGGTAAATCAAGCCCAGGGGGTGAGTCCATGTATACCTCCTCAGTTAAGTAACCATTCAAAAAAGCATTTTTGACATCCAATTGATATATAGACCATTGTTTAATTGAAGCAACAACAATAAGAGCTCTAATAGAGGTCATATGAGCAACAGGGGCAAAAGTTTTTTCGTAATCAATCTCATATTCTTGGGCATAGCCTTTGGCAACTAGTCTAGCTTTATACCTTTCAAGTGATCCGTCACTTCTAGTCTTGATTTTGTAAACCCACCTACATCCTATTGTTTTTTTCTCAATAGGAAGAGACACAATGTCCCAAATTTTATTGTTTTCAAGGACTTTAAGTTCATTGTTCATGGCTTCAACCCAATGTGGGTTAGCTTTAGCTTCAAGATAGGATGAAGGTTCATCAAAAGAGTGAATAGCTAATAAGCAAGCTCTATGTTTTGGGGAAAAAGACTCGTAGGAGACAAATTTTTGAGGTGGATGAACGTCTCTTTGAGATCTCCTAAAAGTAGGTTGAGACTCTTGGTTTTGTAGAGACCTTCTCTTATAAACTAAAACTTCTCTTGGTGGTCTATTAAAAGAAGTGCTACCAACCTCATTTAGAGCATCATCATATGAAGAATGCAAAACATCATCATCATTATCATCATCATAATCATTTATCCATAAAAAGGAATAGTCATCTTCATGCTTGGGTTTATTTTCAAAGTCATTTTCTTCTTCTAAAAATATCACATTTCTTGAAACATACACTTTATCTTTTTCAATATCATAGTATCTATATCCTTTTTGAGTTTCAGAATAGCCAATAAAGACACATTGAATAGCCCTAGAAGAAAGTTTGTCATTTTTGTCATTTAGAATGTAACATTTGCAACCAAAAACTATGAATCTTTTATAAATTGGCTCCAAATTAAAAAGTTTTTGAAAATGTGAAATGTTTTCTAAAACTTTAGAGGGCATTCTATTAATCAAGAAAATGGATGTTAGAATCGCTTCAGCCCAAAAATTTTTTGGAACATTTTTAGATATAAGAAGAGCTCTAGTTGTTTCAAGAATATGTCTATGTTTTCTTTCAGTGACTCCATTTTGTTGGGGGGTCTTGGGACAAGACTTTTGGTGTATAACTCATTTTTCCTTTAAGAATTCTTCAAATTCATTGTAAATAAATTCTCCCCCGGAATCACTTCTAAAAATTTTAAGGTTTGCATCAAATTGTGTTTTAATCATGTTGTAAAAGTTTTTGAAATTCATAAAGACTTCCGATTTGTGTTTAAGAAAGTAAACCCAAGCATATCGAGAGTAATCATCCACAAAAATTACATAATAAAGCAAACCACCTTTAGACATAATAGGAGCGGGACCCCATACATCCGAATGCACTAATTCAAAAGGTGCTTTTGCAACAAAATTTTTATTTCCAAAAGGTAAAGCCTTAATTTTGGCTTTAATACAATCATCACATGAGATCATTTCTTTACATTTATTTTCCACAAAAGGGATACAAGACATTTTTCCTAAACTTGAATGTCCAAGTCTTTGATGACAAATTTGAATGTCACTCTTCTTGACTACATTGCAAGTTGGGTTGAAAAGATCCAAACAATCAACATAGTAGAGATCATTTTTCCTAGAACCTTTCCCAATCGTCTTCATGGAAAGATGGTCCTGTATCAAAAATTTATTTTGTGAGAAGACAATATCACATCCATGATTTGTTATTTGAGAAACCGACAAGAGATTTAAGTTAAGTTTGGGAATAAATCTAACTTTTGGTATTTTGAAAACTTTTGAATCAAAATTTTGATCAATATTCCCAACACATTAGATTTCAAGAGGAGTTCCATCGGCGGTTTGAACAAAAGGGCACGATTCCTCTTTAGTGCATTTGGTAAGTAATGAACTATAAGGGGTCATATGAAAAGAAGCTCCGGAATCAAGAATCAAAGAGTACTTACTTGATGATGTAGATGCCACCGTTGCTCCAGAAATTGGAGGAGTCCCTTTTCCTTTGAGTAGTGGTTGAAGAGCATCAATAAGCTTGTCTAGATCAAATTGCTTGCTTTCTTCATACATTGTCCCAGCCACGCTTGTCTTTCTATCAAATCTCTTCAATTTAGGACACCTAGGTTTAGTGTGTCCTTCTTCTTGACAATGGAAACATATAATCTTCTTGTTGCCATTATTCTCATAGTTTCGATTAAAATGAGGAGGTCTATAAGTTCTCATATGGGTGCCGGGTCTTGAAGTAGCAAGAACACTTTCACTCTTTTCTTTGCAAAAACTAAGTCTATTCTCCTCCATTTGAAGCTCGGCTATGGCTTCATTCATAGATGGCACCTTATGTCTATGAAACAAGGAGGTTTTCACTCCATCATATTCCGGTCTAAGACCAAGAATGAATTTATAAAATTTTTGCTTTTGGATTTGTTTTTCCCTCACTCCAATGTCTCTTGGATCATACCATTCGGGTTCAAATAGGGCAAGTTCGTCCCATAATTGCTCCATTCCTCCAACGTATTGTTTAATGGACTTATCCCCTTGTTGGAGACTTGCAATCTTCATTTGAAGATTGCACATGTAAGCCACGTCCTTCATAGTGTGAGTTTTCTTGAGGAATTCCCAAGCATCATGAGCAAAATTATGTTTTGCTATTTGGACCATAATTGTAGTATCAACACAAGCAATAATCCAAGTGATAATCTTGTGATGTCCTATCTTCCACTCTTCCCATTTTCTCTCGTATTCACTCATGACCTTGTCTTTTTCTACTCCATCTAGTTCTTGGGCTTTACCATCTATGGTTTTGGTTAGGACTAATTGAGGTTCACTTTTAGACCCATCAACAAGTCCCCATAAGCCTTTACTTCTAATGAAATGTTCCATAGTTTTGGCCCAAGAAACATAGTCTGATGAAGTAAGTTTAGGGAGAGGAGTAGAAGAATTTCTTTCATCTATAATGTGTACCTTGTAGAGGAAACGTTGAGGTAGTGCTAGGATGAACAACAGCCACAAAAAAAAGAAGCTTTTGATGTGCCAAAAACTGCTTCAATCTTCACCACAAGGAAGCCTTATCGCGTCACAAATATCACCAAAAGAGGCCAGCAAACAAACAGAACCTTCTTGTGTTTGTGTTAAATCACAGCCGGCAATACATCGAACACTTGGAGTGCTTCACAGCTCCAAAGATAGAGTAATAGCTGGATCTTCAAGGCTCTTGAAAAAACCGCAAGATAAAGAGCCAAAACCTTGCTCTGATACCATGTAAATCAGGCCCAAACTTGAGAATGCAAATGCTTCAAGAGATACACTCTTGAAGATCCCAACAACTTCAATAGATAATACAAAACCAAACCTCAAACTTGAGGAGAAGATACCAACTATATTAATCTCAAGAGAAGAATACACAAGAGAGGCCAGCTGTTGGGCCTTATTTATAGAGCAAAGAGAGGAGGAAAGAAGGGAGAAGTTGGCTGTTGGGCCAGCTCCAACGGCTAGAAATCTAGCCGTTGGAAGCTGGTCCAACAACTACTTCCCCTTTTACAATAAAAAAGGTAAAAAGAGAAAAAGAAATAAAAATAAAATAAAATAAACTACATAAACACCTATGCATACATACATACATACATACATATATATATATATATATATATATATATATATATATATATATATATATCATACATGAAACTAAACGTATGACAATACATATGAAATATATATATGTATACTTACATGATGTCTAGTCCTTAATTTCTAACAATGATCCCTGAGAATGGGTTGATGCAAAATATCTACTAAGTTGATCATTTGTTAGACTTTAATTCTGTTTTCATAATAAGAAAAGATTAACGTCCCCAGTGGCATGATAATAAAAAAAAATCAACATGTTTCATTAAAACAATTTGAATTAAAGCATGTTTTATATCAGAATAGTCTTTACAAAT
>JAANDH010000566.1:133276-170595 GCA_011799765.1 Nymphaea thermarum
ATATATATATATATATATATATATATATATATATATATATATATATATATATATATATATATATATATATATATATATATATTCTTTTTTGGTGCAATGAATCTCTATTTCATGTTAATGGACCCATGCCATATACATGTATTGATGCTACAGTGCAATGCATGCTCCTTGCATGGCTCGATGGTGATGACGATCAGCAAAGTTTCCAGTTTCTTTTCTTTTCATATTTTACTGATCTAAGAAAACAAGTCTGAATTTACCGTCCCTCTCTTGAGCCCTATCAACCCTTGGCGTCTCTTTTTTCTTTTGAATCTATTGGGTCACTTAATGCTTCCCCCATAGGTTGTAGTTATACTTTCCTCCACACCCAATCACCACCACCAGTTATTTTGGTGGGACTTCAAACCACTATATCCAGAAATATAAGAAAAAGGGAGAAAAAGAAGGATGAACCCTAAGGCCCCGTTTGATGTATAGGTATTAGAAATAATGTCATCTCTCGAAATAGAGTAATTTACAGGACCTACTTGCTACTTGATGTCCTATTATATTTTAATGTCATAATGTTTTGAATGTTTTACTCATTTACCTTAGCTATTTGTTCATGCTTCAATTCATAGTAGTTAGTTTACCATAATGACTTTCGTTATATGCCAAATTTGTTTATGCATATATTTTCATACTGAAAATTGTAGTTGTGAAGGAATATTGTACAGATTATTACCATGGAAGATAGCAGTCCATCAAGGAAGAATCTTTCGTGGGCTAAAGCACAGATGGACTACTTAGTCCAGCTTCTTTTGGAGCAATCACGCATTCCTAGTATGAAATTAGGTAGAGGTTTAAAGTCAAACGCTTACACAACAATTGAAAAAGCGTATAGATCACTTCGAAAGGGAATTCACTAAGGACAAAACTAAAAACAAATTGAAATATGTGAAACCCAACTTGACAGTTATGAAGGAAATTTTGAATGCAAACCCCATTAACAAATGCATTGATGTTGACCCCCCAAGTTTGGAGTGAGTAGATTGAGGTATGTTATAGAGATCATAATTTTAGGTTATGTCTCACATGTATTTATTTGTGCAAAATTTGAACACATGGAATTTTTTAAAAATACTCAAATACAAAAAAGTACAAAGGTCCAAAAGTATGGAGGTACTATGAGGAGTTTGCTGAGGTATATGGTGATTTCCATGCAACTGGCAATGAAGCAGCCACATGCAACAACATGTTCTTAGATGAGGAGACTGAACCTTACCCAACTACACCTGCATCCCGATCGACTCCATTTTACATGCACTTTGAAAGTTCACAATCATTCACACAAATGCTCCATGAGGATAGCCCTCCCATACAATCGCCAATATGTACAACTCTGACAATTCAAGTTCCCACAATTACAACCAGTAGATCTATAAGTAGATCTAGAAGGACCAAGTCATATGATGAAGAGTACCATAATGTGTTGCATTATATTGCTGCTGATGTGAAGACCATGACACACGTGCATGTAGAGGGGTTCAATTTGTCACTTGTTGTGACATACTTCAAGAGTTGGTTGAAACTGGACAAATAGATTTTGATACACACGTGAAGAGTATTGACATGTTAGTGAATGGCACAAACCCCATGATCTTTGTCAACCTTCCACCTTCAAAGCAGGTGTCATGGTTGACACATAAACTTGCTGATCCACAGATAAGAGTTGATTATTAATTATATGTTGAATGGTTCATTATTTGTATATTTTATGTGTTTCA
Source organism: Nymphaea thermarum (assembly GCA_011799765.1). NCBI lineage: Eukaryota > Viridiplantae > Streptophyta > Magnoliopsida > Nymphaeales > Nymphaeaceae > Nymphaea > Nymphaea thermarum. The sequence continues at coordinate 135,043 of JAANDH010000566.1, forward strand.
ACATTTGTTGTGTGTTCATTGTTCTTTGATGATGTTTGCAATGGATGTTTTTTCATGTATGTCGGTGATGTTAATTCAAGCAAGCAAGTTCAGTAGCTCTTTCAATATGCTTCTAAACTTTTTGGATGAAAAGTTCTTCAATATTTTTTGTTATTTTGGCTTATGCAGTTTAGTTGAAATGGTTGATATTGACATGTTCGATGACGACAAAGAACAAGAGCATTATTTGATTCTGCTAGTGTTTGTCTTAATCTTTTTTTGGTTAAGGTGATTACCTCAAACTAGGAGGATTGTTCATCCTTTTAGAGAAGTTGGTCCTCTATTTGTCCAACTCATGCTTCAAGTTCATCCTATAAATTGTTTGGACTTACTTCGTATGGATGGGCACATATATATGACATTATGTAATACTCTAAGAACTAGAAATTTATTAGAGGATGCTTGTGACATTATCATAGAAGAACAAGAGCTATACTTTTATTGACCATTGGACATAATGAACACAATCATGTCACTCAGAATACGTTTCAATATTCTGGAGAAACAATAAGTAAAGATGTCAGCCTTGTCCTACGAGCAATATGTGTATTGGGTAAGGATTACATCCAGTGGCCCAACAATGAGATGCCAACTAATGTACGACGATCGATCTGAATGGTTCTTCCCATATTTTCAGGTAACTTCATAATCGTAAACTCACCATGACACATGCAAAATGTCTAACTTGCATATATGCATATAGGATTGTTTAGAAGCAATTGATGGCACCCACATACCTGCATGGGTCTCAGCATCAGATCACGTAAGATTTCATAAATAGAAAAAGAGTCATCTCTCAAAATGTCATAGTTGTAGTTGGATTTGACACTCAATTCCACTATGTCTTGGCAGGATGAGAAGGAAGTGTAACCTACTCAAAAGTATTATATAATCCACTTGATCATCTGACTGACCCATTTGTTGTGCCATAAGGTACGTACTTCTACCAAACAATGGATACATTTTTATAGACATTCAACAAAGTTTGAAGAATTTGTGTTAACTTGTAGGAAAATATTATCTTGCTGATGGGGGTTATCCAAACATTATTGGTTTGCTAACCTTATCGGAGGCATTGTTATCATATGTTTGAGTTTAATGCACTTGGGGCACACACACCTAGAACTCTAGAAGAATTAATCAACCATAGGCATTCATCACTCTGAAATGCAGTAAAAAGAACTTTCGGCATGTTGAAAGGATGGTTTTCAATATTGAAGACGCAAGTGCAATATTCATTCTAAAAACAACTTCAAATTGTTCTTGCTACATGTGTATTGCAGAACTTCATAATTGAACACAATCCAAATGCCGAGCAATTTGTTGATGAAGATGCTCCTTTGAATGATAATGGTTTCGTAAGTGAACCCAAAATTGCATGACAAACATATCAACGAGGAAGCAACAATTCTATGACAACAGCTACAATATCTCAAATGTTTACAGATTATCAATTGAATAGTAAATTTATTTATCAATTGATTAAATTTGCATATGTATGTTTGGCATTTATTTTGTTTTGAATAAGACAACGAAAATGAAGCCTCACTAGAAGTACTATGTCGTGTTTGAAAGTAGGACACGAAGAATATATGATAGTTGGGAGCAGTGCCAACCTTTAGTATATCAAGAGAAGGGTGCCTTCTTTAGATCGTTTGATACCTTTGAAGCAAAAAACTATCACATGAATGAGTATCTCAGCATGAAGTATGACAAGCAAGTAGATAGGCCTACAGACATTGACAATGTCATCGCGGAGCAAGAATGCAGCTACAAATGTTGGATTACTTGTTTTGTGATTAACTATTTTCTTTGTTGGAACTTTACTCGTTAGACTCATATACTAGATGGGTACTGGTCTATCGTACCTGCACTGACAATATGGACACTAACTCCTATGTTGGACATTGTTAAGTTTTGGTTGTGATTACATGGTTTGTTGGTCTTCAAACTGATTGTATAACTTTGATATAAGTTTATGTATGTTATGCCTATAAATTATAATGTGTATAGAAACTATCAGTGCATAGTTGGTTATGTATTTTATTATGTGGATATGTACTTTTAATTTGCATGCATTTAGTTATAGTGAATGACAAAACTTTTAGAAATTGGTGAAAATTGTTAGCTTGATTCTTCTCTATTTTATATTATTGTCTCAATGTTGATTCTAAATTGACATGGCATGTATGCTTGAAGCAATGTTGGCTTTTGCTCTCTAATGAATGCATGAAAAAATATGACTTCCTTTATTTTGGTTTAATATGTCAATGTTGGCTTTGCTCTTTTGATTAATGCATCAAACCAATTTGTGCAAAATGTTATTTTGAAACTTTACAATCGTTGGTGGTAATGGTAATGATGGTGGTGAAAAATTGTCTCTCAACATTTAGTCATTTACATGGGAAGGCCTTTTTCCACTGCGATGAATTCCACTAATTATAGAGTTCTAGCTGTAGTTCTAATGCCTTTTGCATATGCTTGTAGTCACAGACAGGGTATGATTTTTTTATCATGAGTGCACTTTGCAGATACATTAATTCGACACTTTGCACAATAATCACTCTTGGAGCTTGCATCTATATGAACAGAGACCCAAGGAAAAGCTTAAATAGTTGTGAACTTGTGACCTATTTGAACTTGTCTCACATCAGCATTTTTGACTTGATAGTTGGTTGTTTCAGCTAAATGTCAATGCATGGTCAATTATCCTAGTCTCAAAGCTTCAACTTGGCTTTTCTCAATAAACATAGCCTTTTGTTTTGTGAGCATCCCTGCAATTACTGTGAACATGGTTGCAATTATGTCGCCCTTTTATGAACATTGTTGCAATTATGTTCACCCAAATCTGGTTGGTTTTTGGCATGTAGAATTCTATTTCTAGCCTGCGTATGCTCAAAATATTGCCGAAACAGTCATTACCTGATTGTGTGGAAGTTCATATGAGAAAGAACCCTAACAAACCCTCAGCATGCTGGATCTTTTTCCCATTGGTGTCAATTTTTCTGGCCTTCGATAGTAAACATAATCTCTTTGTTTCTATTTTTCTTGCCTCTTTTATTGTTTTCTTTTTATAAGAGATTCTCTTATATAAGTAATGCCGATGATGATGACTTTTCCTCTTTTCCCCTTACTGTGTGGATGCTGATCAGACAAAAACATGCTCTATTTTTTATTTTTTAGATATTCATATTTTTTGGTTGATATGTTTTTCAGAATTCATATATGCTCTATGGATAACGCAGATGGTTGATGCCATGAACAATGCAACAACAAATATTTTATCCATGAAAAGTTCAATGCAATGGTCAAATATTTTATCCATGAAAAATTTTTTGTGTCCAACAAACACCGAAGTTTTTTTTTTCTCGAAACAAATTTCTAGGCCATCAAACATGGCCTGGATTTGGGAAAAATGATATTTTTCTTACCGTACTCTTTCCTTGCATTTTTTTCCTTGAAAAAAAATCTCCACTCAAAGAATTTTTGTGCCATCAAATGGGCCTAATGTATATAGACCAGTGATTCTTGTGTCGTTACTTAAGCATCGGGTTGGAGAAGGGTAGGTACTAATCACTACACCACTATCCAGAGGCAATATTAGATCACCATTTGGTGAAGCATAACAATGTGGTGGTAGCCCAAGTGCTCATCAAATGGGCCAATCTACATGATGATGAGGCAACATGGGAGGATTACAATGCGATTAAGGCTCAATTCCCAATCATACCAGAGTTGAATCAAACTGCAATTCTTGAGGACAAGAATTGTTTCAAGGGAGGTCTATTGTCAAGATTCTAACTGGACGTGTCTGTCGTGGCATCATGGTCTTAGTTAGTGGTAGTTAACGTTTCCTTTAAAGCTGAATTATAGGTTATTCCAATAAGTGGGTCGTTCCACATTAGTAGTGAGTAGTTATTCCTATAAAGTGGTTCTACCACGATTCCATGTTTAGGGCTTCCATTTCTTCTAGAGGAGTATAAAGCCCATCGTTGTGATTGGAATTGACATCTTTTTATCCCAACTCTTTCCTCAATTCTTCCATCTTCCTTCTACTATCCTTTCTACCTCAAGTTGTTCTAATTCTCACGACCAGATTCTTACGGCCTCCCCTTCTAATTTTCTTCTTCCATTAAAAAAAAGTTAGTTTTATGCCAAGGAGGTCATCGCCTCCCCCCACCTCTTTGAGAAGGGGGAGGCTGTGGCCTACCCCATTATCGTCATGGCCTCCCCCATCATCGACAGGCCCTCTGCAGATGAGGGGAGGCCGGCGGCGGTAGGGGGAAAGCGACAGCCTCCCCCCTTTGGCTTTTTCTTGTTTCGTTTGAAAGAAAAAGAGGTCAGGTGATGGCCTCCCCTGCCTCTCATGAACATTAAACAAAAAAAAAAAAAACAAGAAGGGCAGCTTTAATGTCACCTTCCCCCTTGTGCTAGCCATCGCCGCCGGTGCTAGCCACCACCGCCGGTGTCCTCCCCTCGTCGGCGGTGGGGAGGCGATGGCCTATTCATGAGGCCTCCTCTCCTAATATCTTCCTCTACCTGAAGCTCAATGCAATCGACCATTTTTTTTATTTTACATTTTAGTATGATGAGCACATGGGCCATTTTCATGGACGGCCCAAACCAGCCGAGAGTAATGCTCGGCTGGGTCTATGAGTAACGAAGGACATTCTCTTTCTCTCCCTCTCGTATAAAATAAGATGGGCTTGCCGAGGATGATCTATGTACATAGTTATGATGATTTAAACATGGCATTTTCGCTCCTTTTTATGAATAAATAATAAGTGCATAAACCAATAGCAAGGCAACATGCAGAGCGGTCATTATCTGCCATCATACACATCATGCATATTCACGTGCAACCATTAAATGAGTACAATAAATTTTATGTATCAATGTATGCCATTATTATGATTTGGTTATCAAAGAAGCACCGACCTAAAATGATATTGTACACAACACGTAATCCTCTGACACCACAAACCACACCAGCCAAACGAAGGGACACACACACAATAAAAAGGAGCACACACTCAAGGAAAAACCACAAAGAATGAAAAGACATAAACTCGCTTTCTCATCCTCAAAACGTTACAACTAACCATTTTTTTTAAAGGGACAAGCTCCTCCCCACACTCCTCCACTTTCGGTGGAGGCTAACGTGCTGAGAAAGAGACTAATGGTCCTTTAACAAAACAATAAATAATAATAGTAATAATAGAAGTTTATCCATTCAAAATGGATAGGGGTTATATTCTATCACCTTAAAAAAAAAATTGTTCACGTTCTAGTCTTACCAAATAAATAGGGGTTCTTAGTTCTCATATATGCCTCTGGTGTTGGTTTTTTAAGTAGTGGTAGTCAAGGAAACACAAAAGTTATGCCTTCATTCACTATGGATGAGTACTAGAAACCCTTGTCACTCGTTAAAGATCAAACTGCCTCAATCAACTTCGCAGGTAATACCTCTTCATGTAATCTCAATTATACACCTTGGATTATAGATTCCAATGCAAGTCAACATATTTGTGCCAACAACTCAATCCTCCAAAATCTAAAAGCTTGTCATACACCCATAAATCTTCCAAATGAAAATGTAATCCCTATTCATCAAACTGGTGACGTTCACTTGACATCTTTTACACTTTACAATACTTTGTGTGTTTCGTCTTTCAAAGTAAATTTGTTATCAGTTAGTCAACTAACCGAGACACTAAACTGCTTGGTAACCTTTTTTCCCACACATTGTGTATTGCTGGACCTGGCATCGAGGACGACGATTGTCAGGGTAAAGAAAGCGGATGACTATATGAATTTAAATCATTGGTGTCACCTACAAAATGTTTTGTTGTAACTTCATCCCAAGACCTATGGCATAGGCGGTTTGGTCATCTTTCAACTTCTTGACTTAGGCTAACTCTTATTTAGGGTTGAATTGCTATTTTAATAAAGATATTCGTTGTGATGCTTATCATCGAACAAAGCAAACATGTTTGAAATTTGACTTAAGTAATATTTCTACTTTGAAGCCTTTTGAATTAATTCATTGTGGGGTCCATATTCACAGTCAACTGTTAACGGAACACATTATTTTCTAAGTATTGTGGATGATTACACTCGCATCACATGGATTTTTTTAGTGAGACACAAAAATAAAATGTTATATCTTATGATTTTTTTTTTGCTTTGGTAAAAATCAATTTGGTGTTACTGCTAAAAATATGAGATTTGATAATGGTACCAAGTTTTTTCTCATGAAATGCAATCTTTTCTCAATCTACAAGGTATCATTCACCGACATAGTTGTGTTGCCACACCATAGCAAAACGAAGTGGTAGAACGCAAACATTGTTATCTTCTTGAAGTAGCAACGGCCCTTCGTTTTGAAGCAAATTTACCAATTCAGTTTTGGGACAAGTATGTTTTAACCACCACTTATCTTATTAATCATACTCCTACACCTACCTTGGGAGGAATAGCTCCATTTCAAAAATTATTTTAAAGAAAACCATCTTTTGAACATCTACGCGTCATTGGCTCCCTTTGCTATGCTACAAACAAATTTGATACTAGAGGAAATTTGATACTAGAGCACATAAATGCATCTTTCTTTGTTATCCTGAAGGCCAAAAAAGCATACAAGGTCTATGATTTAGAAAGCAAAAGAGTTTTCACTGAATATTGTTTTCTATGAAAATATTTTTCATTCCAACAAGTCAAGGAGGATGAAAGATTGATTGTTTTGCCTATGCCAATAACCTAAGAAAATATGATTGGCCCGTTGGAAGAAGCATCACATGAAAATGATAATCACCTACAACTAAACTTAATGAAGACACAAACATATCTGAAAATGGTGAGACCCTTATTCCAACTTATGATATACTCTTGCCTGAAATCTAGAACACCGATAGTGAGACCATGCACTCAAACCAAGCTTTGGAATCCAAACCAACTGAACATCTTAGAAGATCATCTCGTCAAAAAAGGCAAGCCACTTGGATGAAAGATTTTTATTTATCTAATTTCAACACCCTTGATCAATGGTGACTCGATCGAAAAACCAGTAAAAGGCACAAGGTATCCTCTTTCTAAATTTACCTCTTTACATCATTTCTCTTCTAATCACTCCATTTTTTAGCCTCTATAGCCTCAATTTCTAATCCAGAATCCTATGAAGAGGCAAGTAAAATTAAAGAGTGGAGAGATGCAAGTGACTTAGAAATTAGTGCATTGCAGGATAATAAAACATGGACATTGACTGCTCTACTGAAAGGGATTCAACCCATCGCTTGCAAATGGGTATACATAGCGAAATTTCGGTCAAACTGATCCATCAAATGATACAAGACCCATCTGGTAGTGAAAGGTTTTTCACAGAAAGAGGGATTAGATTACAATGAAACATTTGTGCCAATAGCCAAAATGGTAACCGTTCAAACCTTTCTTTCAATCGCTGTTACAAATGGTTGGTTACTATATCAAATGGATGTAAATAATGCATTCCTTCATGGAGATTTGCTTGAGGAAGTGTATATGTAGGTACCACAAGGATACGACCGTAAGGAGGATAACTTACGATTTAAGCTTCACAAATTTCTCTACGGTCTTAAGCAATCTCCAAGAAATTGGTTTCACAAGTTATCTATGGTGCTTAAAGAATTTGGATTTATACATGTACACTTCCTTAAAGTTGATCACATGCTATTTACTCTTAAATAATGAGAAGTTTTTTTGGCTGTTTTAGTATATGTGAATGACTTGATCATTGCTGGTAATATGGAGGATTTTGTGAAAAAATTTAAGTCTTTCTTATGCCAAAAAATCTGCATGAAAGATCTTGGTACTCTTAAATATTTTTTTGGGTCTGAAAATTACGTGGTCATCCAAAGGAATATATGTTTTACAACAAAATTATGCATTCAACATTATAAATGAGGTCAGATTATTAGGCACAAAGCCAATGGAAATTCCCATGGAGAAAAAGCATGATGGTCTAGATACTACTCAAAGTAAAGAATGAAGGATCCAACAAAATATAGAAGGCTGGTCAGACGTCTTATTTATTTGAATATCATAAGACCAGATATTCAGTTTGCCGTTCATGTATTAAGTCACTTCAAGCATACACCAAAGAAATCACATTTTCAAGCAGCCTTGAGACTTGTCAAATTTATTAAAATGAATCCAGGACAAGGCATTCTATTGGGCAAAGAAATTAATTTTCAAATAAGTGTTTCTTGTGATTCAGATTTAGCTGCTTGTCATGAAACATGATGATCTGTCACTGGCTATTATGTCCTCCTTGGAGCATCTCTAATAGCATCGAAAACAAAGAAATAGTCCATTGTGTCTCACTCTTCTGCTGAGCCAGAATACTGAGCAATGGCAAATGCTGTTTGTGAGGTAACATGGTTAAAATACTTATTGTCTGACTTAGGCATTTAACACTCACAACCAACAAATTTTTATTGCGATAATCAGACTGCAATACATATTGCAGCTAATTCAGTTTTTCTTGAGCTCACCAAGCATATTGACTTAGATTTTCATGTAGTATGAGAAAAAATCAGTCAAGGTGAAATCAGAACATACTATATTGGAAGCAAAAAGCAGCTATCTGATCTCTTTACCAAGGCATTAGGGAAAGAGGCATTCAAACATTTGCTATCCAAACTGGGAGTAAAAAATCTCTACGCTTCAGTTTGAGGGGGAGTGTTAAGAATAAAGGATCAGATCTCTTATCAAGAGGTGTTCACATCAATAGGCTACATTGTCAGTGGATAAAGATTAGGAAAGAAATTGTTATGGAAGGATAAGGATACACATGGAAGGATATAGCTATGCATTATCTTTGTTACTAAAATCATGTGTCGATAACTTACCAAAAATCTTGTAACAATAACTTTTTCGTACTATATATATCTTACTCAAAAGGATCAATAAAGTGTGTGTTCTCTCCAACTTTCTCTTTCACGCTTTCTCTGTTTTATCCAGTTCTCCCTATCACACATTTTCTCACGACTGCATAGACCTTACCAAGTGCTCATGGGTTCTCGGTTTGCTGATAGTAATGCTATTGTTGCCATTTTTGGGTTTGCTAATGCTAACCTCTATTCATTCCACCATCCTTTCACTGTAGGCAATCTTTGAGAAAATGTCCTGCCTTTCCCCATGCTAAACATGCATCAGTATTACGTGGACAAGGCTTGTTGTTCTCATGAGGAACTATGCAACTATTACAAGCATACTACTACGGGAAGCTCTACCAGTTTCATGGTTGTGATCTGTGACATGGTTGTTAGTGGTAGTAGTTCCCCACGTGATAGGTGTCCCCACATCCACGTCCTCCCACGAAACTGTCTTCTCTTTCCGGAGTCTAATTTCTCTTCTCGACTCCCACCAACGACAAGCAGCATCCCTCAGTCAATAAGTGCCATGGTCCACCTTTACCTCCTCAAGAACTTGCAACATGTGAAGATCCTAGAATTCACAAACTCTTGCCTCTTTCAATCCTACATGTGTTGGGAGAAGTAGGCCTTTAGAAAAACTTTCTCGAAGTCCTTCCAAGAAACTATCTTCTCATTTTCGAGCCTGATTTCTCTTATCGACTCCCACCAACGACGAGCAGCATCCTTCAGTCGATAGTTGCCATACTCCACCTTTTCCTCCCGGAGAACCTGCAACACTTGAAGATCCTGGAAATCTTCTAAAGCTATTCATCTATGTCTTTAGCCTTCTTTAACCATGTAAATATAGGGGGATCCAGGTCCATGAACTTTTTATAAGTGACCCTGGTCTCTATCCAATCTGAAGCGGCAATTACTCCTGAATGACTGCTTAGGCAGATATATAGTTGGACATAAATGCTCTAAGCTATGGAAGTTTGTTGTGTATTCATCAATGGTCATGCCTCCTTGGTGGATATCCATGAACTCTTGCTCCTTTACTCCTGCATGTGTTGGGGAAAGTAGGACTATAGAAAAACTTTTTGGAACTCCTCCCAAAAAACTATCTTCTCTTTCATGAGCCTGATTTCTCTTATCGACTCCCACCAATGACAAGCAATATTCCTAAGTTGATAGGTGCCATAGTTGACCTTTTGCTCCTCATAAACCTGCAAGATTTGAAAGATCCTAGAAATCTCCAAAGCTATTTATCTACGACTTCAGCCTTCTTTAACCCTATGAATATAGAGGGATCCATGTCCATGAACTTCTTATAAGTGATCATGGTCTTTCACGAAGCCAAAGTGGCAATCTTTCCTGAATGAGTCTCAACATGCAATTGTCTTAAATGACTTATTTCCTCATTCTGATAATGAATTGTTGTTGATAGGGTCCAAAGAATTCATCAGGAATGCATTTTGCTCAGATTAGTCTGAAGCAGAACCACGAGGTCTGTCACAATCAATGTTATGTGCATCTATCTACAAAAATTGAGTAGCATCAAAAGATCTTTACATAAGCAAGGAAAAAGATTTATCCATCTTATAACCTCCAAGCCATCAAATGTTTGATAACAACCATTTATCATTTTGGAAAACCAAAGTCAAACTTCATTATTTGATGTTACGTCATCAAAGAACTTAGGACTAGAACCAGTAGACTCTAAACTGGTAACCCATATAGGCTCAGACTGACTAGGGAGCTGTCTAAAACTTAGAAGCTCATAAGAAATGGAATATTTGTAGTAGTCTTCTCCAACTAAGAGAGGTGTATAAATAGGATTAGGTACTCTAGCCCACTTATAATGCTTCTTGGTCACAATTTCTTACTGCTGTCCATGTGAGGGATGCTGTGGTTAAGGTCAACTACTGTATAGCTTCATCACCAGACTAGCAAGACATTACAACATCCACGTCACCACTTTATCTATTCACGGTCACCTAAAAAAGATATTGGGTGTGAGAAGTTGAATAATTAACAGTATGGCGGCTAGGGTTCATGATGTAGTGGACTAAAAAAATTCTTTTGTAAAACATATGAGAGCTTCCCCACACCTACTGAAGTCATGGGTTCTCTCTCTCTCTCTCTCTATCTTTTCCTCATTTATTATGCATATCTAACATTTTCCTTCTAGGCTTTTCTTTCTCAAGTTTTAGATGTGGCCAGAAAATTCAACGACTACCACTCGCCACTTCTGGCGATCTGCCCGACCATGGGGTATCTCACACCATAGGCCAATGCCATCCAAAAAAAAAACACCGATGTTATTCCTTAGGTTCTGCACCCTCATGGATTTGGGTGGCACAAACTCAAGTGGCATGAGGAAGGTTCAGGGGGTTGCCCTTCTATCTGGGTGGGTCCAAACGGGGCAAGTGTTGCACCATCCAAGTTATTTTATTCTTTTGCAGTAAGTCTACTTGTGTTTTGGGCACACCCATTATGGGATGACCCGTTGCCCCGTCACAAGAGTAGGAAACACCACTCTAAATTGTCCTTTTGAAGGGTCGGTTCAATGGAAGAAGATAGCAACAATTTGTGAGTCTAGCGCTAGCATGTATTGTGGTTGTTATCGGATGTTCACTAAGATACTATAATATAGTAGTTGTGTGAAAATACTAGTGTCAGCTGAGACACCACCCGCGTAGTGCCCGTGGCGAATTGACAAGGAAAAACTCAATTACATTTGCAAGTAAGCCAATAGATAATAAGAGTGCACACTAGCATATTCATCTGTCAATGTCTTGTATGCAATACTTATGGTTAGTTGCTCATTATCATCTATATGTGCATGTGTTGATGAATATTAATCTGTTCAATTTCTTATTATAGCTAGATATCCTCTTATCATGTAGATTAATTTATTGGAGTTATGCTTGACCTGATGTAAGTTGGATTATAAATACGTTAATTATAAGCTAGTGAATCAATGGTAGTCATCGTACTCAGAACTTGAAAAGTTCTTACCCAATATGTTTTTCAGGTGATTGTGAATAAAGGGGAGTGATGTGGATGTGGTACTGTCGTGAGAGCCTGATGATGTCCAAGTTGGACCTAGAGTTGTGGAAATGGTTATTAGAAATTTGTATTTATTTGTTTTCCTTTCATATGAAGGTTCAAAGGTGTTAACTAGATTTGTTTTACTTAATTATTGTGTGGTTATAGTTGTAGTGATGTAATGATTTTGAATGTTTTAAGGGTCTCTAGTCTTGTAGTTTATTTATGCATGTGTAAAAAAAAGGCTTAAAAATTTTGGGTCGTTACAGAGAGGATGAAGGTGCCCTAGTCCTCAAAAACATGTCTGTCATATCTAGATATGGTTGATAGTACTTAACAGTTACCGTAGTTACTTGTTTAATATCACCAATGTGTTACTATTGTACTCATCAAGAGCGCCTACCTTTTCCAACTTTGCTAGCCTCTTTGCTGATTCTGATCTTGGTGGGTTCTTCATTTTGGCCAACCAAGGGTGCTTATCTTCTCCATTATTTTCCTTTTTTACATCATGTGGAGAAAGCAACTTGAGCAAGAATGCACGCGAATAGACGAAAGACAAATCTTACCAACTTACTAATAGAGATGTCTTCCTAGCCAATGTTGTTGATTGTGATCAAGCGAAGCAAGACATTGAGCCCATTATGAGGCAAGTTATGAGCCATGTGGCGATGAATAACAATGTTTCATAGCATTCATTAGATACTTTCCTGATTGCTATTGGTATGTTCCTCTTACTACAAATGTGTTCTACAGCTCTGGTCTAATAAGGTTATAGGGAAACCCCAACATAGAGGTAGCAATGATCTGAAATCGGATGGTGGGGATCGAAAGCATAATCATGATGATTCAGATTCAAAATGTCAGGGCATAATTACCCTTTAATATTTGTCATATCAAGCATTGTTCTTAGAGGTGTGCACTTCATGCCTTGAAACATATGCCTAGCATCTTTTGAGAAACGCGCCTCAAAGTGCAACTTGCTCAAAGCCTACACTTCATCAAGATGAAGCACATGTACCATTGTTAGCCGCAAATCATGTCTAAATTATATGCCTCAACCGCACCTTTTTCTTTATTGAAATACCAAAAAAGACATTGGCCCTTTAACCACTTTTTCCACTCTTGAAGACATCACATGATACCAATCCCCTCTATTCTCTCTCTCTCTCTCTCTCTCTATATATATATATATATATATATATATAGGTGAAGTAGAATGGAAGATGGCAAACAAAGTACATATCTTGCTGCTGGAAAATCACTAGGGGTACGAGGAGTCTTGGTGGCTAAACTTTGATGGATTCTAGACATTGGAACTCCTAGAGAATCCTTCTCCAGCTTTTAGTGTTCTTTCCCTGATTTTTTTCCCCTAAATTTCCTATTGTTTTCCTTCTCCTTTCAGTCCACTTCGTTGCTGGTTTGCCTACTCAAATGGATTTGTGAGTGACCACTTAGATTCTTATTATCATTTTCTTTTTGTTTTCTTTTGGCGCTAGAAAATTTCCTTACTGAAAAATACATGTTTTCTTGCTTAGATTGTGGTTTGCAGTAATGGTTCTTTTCTATTATTTAGTCTTGCATTTGTAATATGCCAATTCTTTTGTTTCTTGAATATTTGCTTGTCTAGTCTGTCAGGTTCTCTTTTTTTTTTCCACTATGCAAGAAGATAGGTGGCTGGATATGTTGTTTGGAGTTGCCATGTTTAGATATCAGCTTACAGTTCGCAAGAAAATGGTCATGTTGTGATCTCCTAGTCTGACAACACATTGAATTGTTTTCTTTCTTTTTGGAGGAAGGATGTAGGTAGACAAGGAAACTGAAGTCATTTAAACTAAAATTATTTCTAATTGTAGGGTTCTTATGATTATTATCTAGTGGGATTGAAGGTGGAAATGAGTTTCGTGAGGATGAAAAATAGATTATAGCAAACTTGTGCTACTACGGAAAGTTCTTATTTGTGGATAGAGATTGGCATATTACTTGTTCAACTAACGCTAAATATATATACATGTAATAAAACTAGGGGTTTATTGCAAGTATGTGGCCTTTAAGTTTGACTAGACATTGGTAAGCATCTTCCTCTATAATTAATAGAACCTCGTTCACCTCTTTCCAAGTAAAGAATCTAAATTTTAGAGAGGATGCCTATAATGGGTATGCAAAGACTTGGAATATGATGACTTAAAAATTGTATCATTGGATCTATTTTGTTGCTTTTTGTTGAACAAGTCCTCATCAGAAATTTTGTTCAAGTGCCAATACATGTATTTGCATCAATATCAATTCACATGTGATATAGCACTCGCCTAAACATGTAATGTAGTATTAAACACATTTTCCATATGTTATTGTAATTGAGTATGTAAACATTGTCGTGTAATTCATTTATGTACATTATTAATTTAGTTGTTATTGAAGTTCTCATATTTTTATGAATACTATATATTGTACAATTCTGATTTTGAAGCTTGCACTTTAGAAATCGAGGCTTCCAAACCATCTCATGATAGGCTCAATGCCTTGCTTTGTTTTATCTCTCATAAAACAACATTTATGCCAAGGTTGGTTTCAATTGGGGATAGTATTAGAGATGATGACAGATCTGATACTAGATGTGGAATCAGACTTGGATCACTTCCAAATGAATCAAATATGGTGGACAGTGTAATCATATCTAAATAAGGGTACCACACTGCTAATGAAGATGAAGGTCAACAATCTAGAGAGAATTCAAGAATCACCCCACTTGTCATGGAAGATCCTAAAATCATGCCAATTAACATAGAAAGAATAAATGATCCATTAAAGCAACTTGGTGATACTGGAAACACTTGCTCTCATGTATATCTTAAGAATAGAAATATTGTAACTGACATTGTAAAGTGAGATAATAAATATTTCTCACTTGATGATAAATGAGATAAGAAAAACAGAGCAGCATTCCATGGACATAGACTGATCTTTGGCGAACCATGTAACCTTCTCTCTCTCTCTCTCTCTCTCTCTCTCTCTCTCTCTAGTTTCCATGGCTCTCTAATATGCTATCAGAGCTGTAGCAAAACCTTGGGACCTTGCAATAGGCATGATCTGGTGATAATACCAAAGCGTCACCATGGCACCCGAAGGAATCTATTCTTGTCAGGTAAGTCCTTAGAATCTGTTGGGCTCCCCATCGAATTTACAGTATTCCTGAATGTTAAATTGATACCGGATGACTATCTTTTGTGGGAATCTCAGTTTACACCCATTTTTATTGGTTATGATTTATATGATTTTGTATATGGTTCTAAACTATGCCCAAAAAAATTCAAGACTGTTGCGGATGGCAAAACTAGGAACTCAACCCTAAATATATTAATTGGGTTCGGCTGGATCAGTTGTTATTAGGATGGATAATAAGTTCTCTCTTTGAACCTGTCCATGCACAATTGGTTGGGATGAAAACATCCTCATTAAATTTGGAATGCTCTTAAGGAATTATATGCTGCTCATAATAGATGTTGTATTCTTCAATTGAAAGAACAATATAAGGAAAGGTTCTTGTTCCATAACAGAATATTTTCAGAAAGCAAAATCCTTAGTCCATCAGTTAACTATTGCTTCAAGACCAATTTTAGAAGAAGATCTAATTCTCTATATATTCTTTGGATTGCCATGTACCAATGTTGCTCTTAAGATGTCAATCACCACCAGACGTGAACCTATTTCTCTTAAATAACTCTTAAGTTTGCTTCTCATCCTAGAAGCATAAAGGGATGTTGCTAATAATGAACCACAAAAAGTTGATGGTAGTTTTGTTGCTAATATTTCCCAACATAATGTGAATGTGCCACAACAAAATCATTACCAAAATTGCTAGTTTCATTCCAACAGAGGTTGATTTAATAGGAATACAGGAGGATGACAAAATAATGGTAGGAATCAGATTGTTTGCCAGTATTGTAATGAGCGAAGACATTCTGCTAGAGCTTGCTATCAAATTTCTAGTAGTCCAAAGTGTAATCAAAGGCAGGGAGTAGGAGAAGGATCGGTACAAGCATATCACGCATCCACTCATAAAAATGATGATGGAAGTTGGTATCCTGATTCAAGAGCTACTCACCATATAATGAACGATTTCAATAATCTTTCTATTCATGCTCCTCATCAAGACAATGATAACATCAAAACTACAAGAGGTTCACGTTTGAGCATTTCTCATATTGGTGATTTATCTTTTCAGACTTTCAATACTTAGAAGCTTCTTAATGATATTCTCCATGCTCTTAATGTTACAAGAAACCTTCTCCCTATGAATAAATTTGCCATAGATAATGGAATGTTCTTTGAGTTCCTTCCAAATTATTTTTGTGTAAAGAATTAAAAATAGGAGCTGATTTGCTGTGGGGTGATAATGACAAGGGGTTATATTGGCTTCAATTAGATTGAGTTACTAAGGAGGCTCTGTAATCACCCCAAATTTTTCTAAAAGATTATGATGTTTTATCCAAGCACGAAACTCAAATTTAGGCACAAGATTCAAATCGAAAATACAACTTTTAGATCCAAATTAAATCCAAAATATAACTTTCAGATCCAA
Organism: Nymphaea thermarum; assembly: GCA_011799765.1. Lineage (NCBI taxonomy): Eukaryota > Viridiplantae > Streptophyta > Magnoliopsida > Nymphaeales > Nymphaeaceae > Nymphaea > Nymphaea thermarum. The sequence goes on from JAANDH010000566.1 coordinate 151,603, forward strand.
ATTAAATCCAAAATACAACTTTTAGATCCAAATTAGATCCAAAACCCAAGTTCAGATCCAAATCGATCATTTAAGACCCATTTGCCCCTCTTTTTGACAAAAAAACCTCCTTTTAGAGTGTGATTTTAGTCTTTTTGAGGTGAACAAGACCCATTTACCCCTCCTTTTGACAAAAAAAACCTCCTTTTAAAGGGTGATTTTAGTCTTTTTATGTCACAAAATTCAAATTTAGTGTTTTGACTCCAAAATCTTCTATAAATACCCCACATTTTTCCCCCTCTTGGGTAAGATTGGCCCTTGGGAGAAAATCTAGTATATTCTCACTTGAAGACTTAGAGCTTCTCTTGAGCTCTCTCTCTCTCCCTCTTTCTCTCTCCATTTTTCTCTCCAACTTGGAGCAAGCTACAACCCTCTTGGAGGCATCACCTTGGAGCTTCACTCAAAGGGAATCTTCAAATGAAGGTGTTCATTTTTCTTAGGTCATTTCTCATTAGAGGTATGTAATCATCATCCCTCTCATTTCTTTTTTTTTTTTTTCTCTTCTCATCTTCCTCTTCCCATGGCCAAAGGAGATAACACTCAACCTCTTTTTAGAGACAAGAGGCTATGCTCAAGTGCACCAGGAGCATGAGAAGATGAGATGATTTTTATTTTATGATTAAATCATGTTCTTTCAAGTATTCTTGTTGTTGTTGTTCTTTCTCTTCATTAATATCTTCTTGTTATTTTTTCTCTTCAATATATTCTTGTTGTTATTGTTTTTTCTCTTAATGAATATATTCTTGTTCTTATTGTAATTTCCTTTCTTCCATATATTCTTGTTCTTGTTATTTTCTTTTATCTTTTCCTCCTCTCCCCATGGCCAAAGGAGATCGAACTCAATCTCTTTTTAGAGACAAGAGGCTAAACTCAAGTGAATTGGGAGCATGAAAAGATGAGAGGATCTTTCATTTCATGATTGAAACATGTTTCATCTTTTATTGAATATAGCATTGTCTTTCTTTCTTCATTTTCTCATCTTCATTTTTCCATGGCCAAAAGAGATAGTACTTTATCTCTTTTTAGAGACAATGGGCTATGCTCAAGTGCACCGGGAGCATGGAAAGATGAGATGATATTTCATTTCGTGATTGCATCATGTTTTCTTTTTTATTAAATATAGCATTGTTTTTCTTTTTACATTTTCTCCTCATCTTCATCTCCCCATGGCTAAAGGAGGTAGCACTCAATATCTTTTTAGAGACAAGAGGCTATGCTCAAGTGCACCGAGAGCATGGAAAAATGAGATGATCTTCCATTTTAATCATGTTCTTTCTTTTCATGAATACATTCTTGTTGTTCTTTTGCTTCCTCTTATTTTCCTCTCTTCCTTATTTCCCTATGGCCAAAGGCGATAGCTCTCAATCTTTATTTTAGAGTCAAGAGGCTATACTCAAGTGCACCGAAAACATGAGAAGATGAGGTGGTATATCATTTCATAGTTACATCATGTTCTCCCTCCTAATTGAACCTTGCTCTTTCCATCATCTTCTTTCTCTCTTTCCTTCATTGGATGTTGTCTATATATTATCCATGCATAGTTGCTTGGTTTTCTACTTATATGTGAATGTATGGTAGGAATGAGTGTGTGGTTTGGGGACTCTTTATTTTCATATTAATTTTTGAGGTTGGGACTTGTCCAACTGGGGATAAACCCTTACGAAAATGTACATGTTAATATGCATTTGCATGTCATTTTGCGCTAGTTTCCTTCTTAATCACCCATTAAGAACCCTAACGAATGTCTCGTTATGTTGCTTGTTTTCTTCCATATCCAATGGTGGAAGAAATATATCCCTTACAACAAACTAAATAATAACATTCTATGTTTATATAAATCATATTTTCCAAAACATTTTCAAAATAAACCTTCTAACATGGCCATAGGGACTTAGCCTAGACTCTTGCATGAGTCCAACCTCCCCTCCGGCCCACATTAAACTTGAAGTTGATAATTTGAAGCTATTCCTTGATTTTTAATCTTGTGATGGTTTGGATGTATATACATATTATATACATCTATGCCAACATAATGATCCCCCCATCCTTTTCTCTCTATGCATTCACTTTCTATTTTATAAATTCTCATATGTGCATGAATACGTATGTACATGTGCTCTATTTCCTCTAAAATCTCTCTTTCTCTTCAAATCAATACATTTTTTTCTCTTAAGCTTTCATATATGTATATATGTGATGGTATATACACATGTATGCACATCTCTCTCTTTATTTTCATAAGAATGTTTTATCTCTTGTATTCTTTTTAACATTATCCTCTCATGATATTTTTATTTGCCAACTTCATTAAGACCACAAACCAAGTAATGACCCAACATTGGAATCATGCTTGATGGTCTACAATCTCAATCCATTTTTAAAAACTTTTCCTTCTTATATACAACAACAAAAATCTTAGATGTATGTTGTAGTAGGAATGTTTTACATTCTTCCAATCATATAGGATAAATGCATCCATGCATTCTCACCCACTTTATTTCACTTATGATCACAAGCATCTCTCCAAAAGAACTTAAGCAAGATGAGATGAAACTCTAACTAGGTGGTAACCGAATTAGAGCAAAGTCTCAAACCTACTTAAAGTCTTAAGAGAACACTAAAGTGATTTCATAAGCTTTTCAAATGATATTTACTAATTCCACTTTTTCCTCAAAACATTTCACATTTTCAAGCAACTCTTTAAGAGTCTTTTTGAAAGTTTGAAACATCAAACTTTTAATATTTTTTACACCACTTATAGAATCAAAAGGATGTTTAAGTTAAAATGAAATGCATCAATGATGAACATAGCCCTTGAATTGATTACCTCTGGTAAAGGCATCGGGAACGATCAATCCTCGTACCGACGGGCGAGTCCCTTTTCTTTCCTATTTCAAAACAAAACTCAATTTTTTGAGGCACTCTAAAACCAATAAAATTTTGGGATGCAAACAGATGGCGACCGTGATGGGACCCATCATCGTTTGGCTATGATTATCATTGATGCATTTCCATAAACTTGAACATCTTATGTATTGTCGATGATAAAACATTGTTTGCATCTCAAAATTTTTATTGGTTTTGGAGTGCTCCAGAAAAATAAGGTTTTTGTTTTAAAATAGGAAAGAAAGGGACTCGCCCGTCGGTACGAGGATCGACCGTTCCCGGCGCCTTTACCCCGGTAATCAACCCAAGGGCTATGTTTATCATTGATGCATTTCATTTTAACTTAAACATCTTTTTTTATTCTATATGCGGTGTAGAAAATATTGAAAATTTGATGTTTCAAACTTTTGAAAAGACTCTTGAAAAGTTGCATGAAAATGTGAAATATTTTGAGGAAAAAGTGGAATTAGTAAATATCATTTGAAAAGTTTGTGAAATCTTGAAATCACTTTAGTGTTCTCTTAAAACTTTAAGTAGGTTTGAGATTTTGCTCTAATTCGGTTACCACCTAGTTAGAGCTCCATCCCCTCTTGCTTAAGTTCTTTTGGAGAGGTGCTTGTGATCATAAAAGAAATAAAGTGGGTGAGAATGCATGGATGCATTTATCCTATATGATTGGAATAATGTAAAACATTCCTACCACAACATTCATCTAAAGTCATTCCTACCACAACATACATCTAAGATTTTTGTTGTTATAATTATTATACATAAGAAAGAAAAGTTTTTGAAAAAGAGATTAAGATTGTAGACCATCAAGTATGATTCCAATATTGGGTCATTACTTGGTTTGTGGTCTTAATGAAGTTGGTAAATAAAAAGATTGTGAGAGGAGAATGTTAAAAGAATAGAAGAGATAAAACACTATTATGAAAAGGAAGAGAGAGAGAGATAGAGAAAGACATGTATATGTGTATACATATCATCACATATACACATATACGAAAGTTTAAGAGAAAAAGACGTATTAATTTGAAGAGAAAGAGAGACTTTAGAGGAAAAGAAAAATATACATACATATATATATAGGTATGTATAATAAATTTTGTAAGAGAAGATATTTGTCTTGAAAAGGGGAATAAATATTTGAAAGAGAGGAAATGGAGCACATGTACATATGTATTCATGCACATATGAGAATTTATAAAATGGAAAGTGAAAGCATAGAGAGAGAAAGATGGAGAGATCATGGCATAGATGTATATAACATGTGTATACATTCATACTTTCACAAGATTAAAAATCAAAGAATAGCTTAAAATTACCAACTTCAAGTTTAGTGTGGGCTGGAGGGGAGCTTGGACTCATGCAAGAGTCTAAGCTAAGTCCCTAAAGCCATGTTAGAAGGTTCCTTTTGAAAATGTTTTGGAAAATATGATGTATATAAGCATAGAATGTTATTATTTAGTTTGTTGTAAGGGATATATTTCTTCTACCTTTGGGTATGGAAGAAAACAAGCAACATAACGAGACACTCGTTGGGGTTCCTAATGGGGTGATTAAGAATGAAACTAGCACGAAATGACATGCAAATGCATATTAACATGTACATTTTTGTAAGGGTTTATCCCGGGTTGGACAAGTCCCAACCTCAAAAATTAATATGAAAATAAAGAGTTCTCAAACCACACTCTCATTCCCACCATACAATCACATATAAGTAGAAAACCAAGCAACTATGCATGGATAATATATAGACAACATTCAAGGAAGGAAATAGAGAAAGAGGATGAAGAAAAGAACAAGATACAATTAGGAGGGAGGACATGATGTAACTATGAAATGATATACCACATCATCTTCTCATGTTCCCGGTGCACTTGAGTATAGCCTCTTGACTCTAAAATAGAGATTGAGAGCTATCTCCTTTGGCCATGGGGAAATAAGGAAGAGAGAAAAATAAGAGGAAGCAAAAGAACAACAAGAATGTATTCATGAAAAGAAAGAATATGATTAAGATGAAAGATTATCTCATCTTTCCATGCTCTCAATGCACTTGAGCATAGCCTCTTGTCTCTAAAAAGAGATTGAACACTACCTCCTTTAGCCATAGGGAGATGAAGATGATGAGAAAATATAGAAAGAGAAACAATGTTATATTTAATAAAAGAGAAAACATGATTCAATCATGAAATAAAAGATCTTCTCATCTTTTCATACTCCCAATGCACTTGAGCATAGTCTCTTGTCTTTAAAAAGATATTGAGCACTACCTCTTTTAGCCATAGGGAGATGAAGATAAAGATAAAATATAGAAAGAGAAACAATGTTATATTTAATAAAAGAGAAAACATGATTCAATCATGAAATAAAAGATCTTCTCATCTTTTCATACTCCTAATGCACTTGAACATAGTCTCTTGTCTCTAAAAAGAGATTGAGCACTACCTCTTTTAGCCATAGGGAGATGAAGATAAGGAGAAAATATAGAAAAAGAAACAATGTTATATTTAATAAAAGAGAAAACATGATTCAATCATGAAATAAAAGATCTTCTCATTTCTTCATACTCCCAATGCACTTGAGTATAACCTCTTGTCTTTAAAAAGAGATTGAGCAACCTCTTGTCTCTAAAAAGAGATTGAGCACTACCTCCTTTAGCCATGGGGAGAGGAGGAAGAGAGAAAAAAAAATAACAAGAACAAGACTATATTGAAGAAATGAAATAACAATAATAACAAAAATATATTCATTAAGAGAAAGAACAACAACAAGAAGAATATATTGAAGAGAAGAAAGAGCAAGAAAAGAAAGAACAACAATAACAAGAATATATGAAAGAACATGATTTAATCATAAAATACAATATCATCTCATCTTCTCATGCTCCCGGTGCACTTGAGCATAGCCTCTTGTCTCTAATAAGAGGTTGAGTGCTATCTCTTTGGCCATGGGGAGATGAAAATAAGAAGAGAAAATGAAAATAACAACAAGACTATGTTCAAGAAAAAGAAATAACATAATAATAAAAATATTAATGAAAAGAAAGAAGAGAAAAATAAGAGGGATGATGATTACATACCTCTAATGAGAAATGACCTAAGGAAGATGAAAACCTTCACTTGAAGATCCCCTTTTGAATGAAGCTCCAAAAGTGTTGTAGCTTGCTCCAACTTGGAGAAAGAAATTGAGAGAGGAAGAAGGAGAGAGAGATAGCTCAAGAGAAACTCTAAGTCTTCAAGTGAGAATACACTAGAGTTTCTCCCAAGGACCAATCTTACTCAAGAGGGAGGAAATGGGGGTATTTATAGAAGATTTTAGAGCCAAAACCCTAAATTTGAATTTTTTTGAATTTCCCCCCTTTTCCATCCAAATTTCACATAATTTTAAAGTATTTTAAAAAAGAAATGGCTTGAAAATGGGCATGATTGGCTATTAAACTTATAAAAATATATATTTATTTTTTTAAAAAAAAATGAGTTGAGCCTTTGGCCACTCAAAAAGACTAAAATCACCTTCTAAAATGAGTTTCTTTTGTCAAAAGGAGGGGCAAATGAGTTTTGCCCACCAAAAGACCAAAATCACCCTCTAAAAGTAGTTTCTTTTGTCAAAAGGAGGGGCAAATGAGTCTTGCCTACCAAAAGACTAAAATCACACTCTAAAAGAAGTTTCTTTTGTCAAAATATGGGGCAAATGGGTCTTGCCCACTAAAAGACTAAAATTACCCTCTAAAAGAAGGTTTTTTGGTCAAAAGGAGGGGCAAATGGGTCTTACCCACCAAAAGACTAAAATTACCCTCTAAAAGGAGGTTTTTTGTTCAAAAGGAAAGGCAAATTAGTCTTAAATGATTGATTTGGATCTGAACTTGGGTTTTGGATCTGAAAGTAGTATTTTGGATTTAATTTGGATCTGAAAGTTGTATTTTGGATTTAATTTGGATCTAAGAGTTGTATTTTGGATTTGAATCTTGTGCCTAAATTTGAATTTCGTACTTGGATAAAACATCATAGTCCTTTGAAAAAAATTTGGGGTGATTACAGATGCCCCTCTTTGTTAATAAGCCGTTGTTAGCCGTGCTTAGTGACAAAGATAAACACCACAAATTTTTCAAACAAGATATTTTCATAGAGATGTTTCAGGCTTTACCATTTACCTGAATGGGTTATTTGAGCTTAAATTGCAGGTTTAACCCCTTACCTGCATGGGTTTGCCGATTTCACTTTCAGGTTTAACCCCCTTGAATGGGTTGCCTTGACTTGCATCACAAGTTGAACCCTTTAACTGTGTGAGTTTCTTTGGCTTGTAGCACAGATTTAACCCCTTTGCCTGCATGGGTTGCTTTGGCTAGCATTGCAGGTTTAACCCCTTGCCTGCATGGGTTGCCCTCATATTGCAGGTTTAACCCTTTACCTGCACGGGTTGCTCTCAAGCCCTGAGCGATAATAATAAAAAAAATGCCCCAGTGTAATTGTCATGTTTTATGATTGGGAAGAATCTAGATTGAATAGTCGATGTGGAAACACAAATGTTTGACATTGATTGGAAAATGAATACAAGAGAACTAGGCATAAAATTTCTTGAGGTGAAGGGCATTAACAGGATCGGCAAGTTCCACCCCATCAGCATCGATTAGTCGGTATGAATTGTGGGGCAAAGCTTCCTTAATGACATATGGGCCTTCCCAATTTGGTGCCCACTTGCCTCGTGGTCGTCCTCTAAGGTACACTGCAGATCGTAGGACCAAATCATTCACTTTGAACTGTCTCTCGATAACTGACTTGGCAAATTGTCTGGCTACCCTTTGGCGATAAGCTTCAACATGTTCAGCTGCTTTTAGCCTCTTTTCATCTAGCAAATCGAGTTGCATTAGCCTTTTCTGCTGATATTGAGTAAGAGGGAGCTCTATGAGAGAAGCGAACTTCAAAGCAGGTTTCAACACATGTAATGGTAGAACAACTTCTGTTCTATAGACTAGCTCTGCTGGAGTGGCATTTGTTGGAGTTCTCATAGTGGTGCGATATGCCCATAGAGCGTTATGCATCTTTTCATGCCAATCTCTTCCAATTTCTACTGTCTGTTCAAAGTTGCGGATCAGGATCTTGTTGGTACCCTCTGCTTGTCCATTGCCTTGGGGGTAATAAGGAGCTGAAAAATGGTGCGTGATGTGGTACTTGCTGCACAATTGTCTCATCTTTTCATTCTTGAAATGAGTTCCGTTGTCAGATACTATATCATGAAGGACTCCAAATCTGCAAAGAAGATTTTTGTGAATGAAGGACACTACATGACGTCCTTCCATTGTTCTGAGTGTGACGACTTCTACCCACTTGGTAAAATAGTCTGTTGCAGCAAGAAAATACTTATGACCATTGGAAGCTGCAGGGGATATCGGTCCGATTACGTCAAAGGCCCACATTGAAAATGGCCAAGGAGATGTCACAGAATGCAAGTTAGAGGCTGGGGCATGGATCACTGAAGCATGCAGTTGGCATTCTTTGCATCTTTTGACGTATTAGTGACAATCTTTTTGCATGGTAGGCCAATAATACCCTGCTCGAATTATTTTTTTGGTGAGGGTTTGGTAACCAACATGGCCCCCACAATCTCCTTGATGTGATTCTTCGATGACTTTCTTCGCCTCATCTTCATCAAGGCACCGAGAGTATTCAGTGCTAAATCCACGTCTATATAATACCCCTGCAAGAATAAAGTACCTTGCTGACATACGTTGTATTGCTTTTTGTTCATTTTTGGGCATTTCAACCAGGAATTCTCCGCTTTCGATGTACTTTTTGATGTCATGGTACCAAGGCATATTCCCTCCTTGGATATCATGAACATGCGCCATCGTTTCAAACGCAGGGTGTTCTAATCTTCCAATCTCAAAAGAACGGATTGCTTCATTGGTTTGAAAAGTAATGGTGGATCCTAAGCTTGCGAGGCCATCCACAATAGGGTTACCTTCTCTCTTTACGTGAGCCAATTGTACTTCTTCAAATTGACGGATTAAAGAGGTAGCGATTTTTTGATATGGCACCAACTTTTCGTCTTTGACTTGCCATTCTCCATTCACTTGGTTTATAATAAGCTGAGAGTCGCCGAAAGCATGCACTATTTTCACTTGAAAACTCAATAAAGAACGAAGTCCTTGTATGAGGGCTTCATATTCAGCCATGTTATGGGTACATGGAAAATCAAGTTTCAAGGAATACATGGTCATTTCGTTTTTCGGAGTGATGAGCAAGATGCCTATGCCCACTCCCATCACATTTCTGGACCCATCAAAGTACATCTTCCATATCGGAACCGTTTCCAATCTTAGTATGTATTCATTTGGAAACTCATCATTTGTTCTGATTTCTTCGTACTGAGGGAAGTCTGCTAACTGATCCGCAATTGCTTGTCCTTTGATTGACTTTTGAGACACATATTCAAGATCATATTGCATCAATAGAACTTGCCATTTGGCGATACACCCATTAAGGAATGGTTGTTCCAGGATGTACTTGAGAGGATTTAGCTTGGAGAGTATCTTGACCTCACAAGCTAATAAATAATGTCTCAACTTCTGACACATCCAAACCAATGCCAGACAAGTTTTCTCTATTGGAGAGTACTTTTCGTACTGGACAAAAGTCTTGCTAATGTAGTAGATTGCATGCTCGATGCGACTTCCTTCCTCATATTGTGCCAAAAAGACGCCACATGCTGACTCATTCACTGTGATGTAAAGCAGCAATGGTCTACCCAACACTGGTGGTTTTAGAATTGGCAAATTTAGAAGGTATTTCTTGATCCTTTCAAATGACTGTTGGCATTCAAAACCCCATTCAAACTTGATGCCTTTCCTCAGCAGCTGGTTGAATGGTTCGCATCTCATGGCCAGATTAGAAATGAATCGTCTGATGGATTGGATTCGTCCTTGCAAGCTTCGCAACTCCTTGATATTGGTGGGTGGTGGCATATCGATTATTGCCTTAGCTTTGGTAAGATCCATTTCAATCCCCTTCTTACTGACCATGAAACCCAAGAGCTTGCTTGACTCAACCCCAAACACACATTTTTGAGGATTCAAGCGAAACTTATACTGTAAAAGCCTCTCGAATACTTGGGCAAGAGTTTCAATATGATCTTCTCTCATTTTAGATTTGATCAATATGTCATCGATATACGCATCCATGATTTTATGCATCTGATCATGGAAGATGGCAGCCATGGCTCTTTGATAGGTTGCTCCAGCATTCTTCAACCCAAATGGCATTACCGTGTAACAAAAAGTGCCCCAGGGTGTAGTAAAAGCGGTCTTAGGTTGATCTTTGACGGTTAATTTGATCTGATTATATCCCGAATATCCATCCATGAAAGAAAACATTGCATGGCCTGCAGTACTGTCTACCAACAGATCAATGTTTGGAAGAGGATAATCATCCTTGGTGTGGCTTTGTTCAAGTCTTGAAAGTCGATGCACAACCTAACTTTGCCATTTTTCTTGGGGACCACCACGATGTTTGCCAACCATTCGGAGTAATCAAAGGCACAAATGAATTTTTCCTTTAGCAGGTCCTCTAGTCCTTCTTTTACAGGGCCTTCTAGTCGAGGGTCAAGCTTCCGCAATTTTTGCTTAATCGGCTTGCAATTAGGATTTAAGGGCAAACGATGTTCAACCAACTGGGGGTCTAAGCCTGGCATATCTTCATAAGTCCAAGCAAAAGCTTCCTGGTTACTTATAAGAAAGTCCACCAATCTTTTATTCTCATCTACTGACAAACTGGTGCCAATTTGAAGAATTTTAGGATCTTCACTGGTTTCAATATTAATCTCTTCAATTGGATCATTAACCAAAGATGAGGGATGTTCTTGTTTCTGAATCTGAGTGAATTCTGGTAATTCTGACTCAGGTATTATCATAGAATCCCTTTCACCGACTACTTGTTCGATAAATGCTTTCTGGGGAGACTTCCACGGAAAAAGAATAAACTGAGACATATTGAGTTCTGACATCCTGTAAAGAGGATAAAGGAAAGAGCTGGATGAAACTAAAATTGACAACAAAAGATTACTTGCATTGCATATTAAAAAAAAATTCTTAGTTCATAGAATGGGTCCTCTCATGAGACTAGACCAAAAGATGTTTAAAATTACAAAATTCATGGGAGGATTTGAAACAAAAGTGAATACTATTAGCCCCCAAGATCTTCTTCAAATTCCTTCATGATATCCCAGTCCTCTCGTGTTCATCAGAAAAGTGATGCTAATCGGCTGCAAGATGCCATCTTCATTTTTTTCGAGGCCAGTGAATGGACGGTAGCCACCTTTCAAAAGCAATTGAAAACCTTTAGGATTTTTCATGGAATGAACATATAAAGGATGTTCTTGGTAACTTGCATGATCGCTCGAAACAATATGGGCACTTTCAGATGCTTCGCCTATCGTCATGTTCTGCATCCATTCTTCCAAAGGGCCGTCCTTTGTTGTTCTTATGATGGGTACATCCACTGGATCAATTGGCCTAGGGATCATTGGTTGCACTAGCCTTTCGGTTGGATCCTCAGCGCGTATGGTGATGACTGATGTGCCAAACTTCCATTTGAGGCATTGATGAAGAGTGGATGGGATTTCTCGTACTTGGTGGACCCAGGGTCGCCCCAAAAGTAAGTTATATGATGGTGGCACATCTACCACATGAAACACAAACTGATGGCTAGTATTTTCAATGGTCACGTTCATATCAAGAGTACCTTTGATGTTCATGCCTCGACTATCATATCCGTAGATCTTGATATCATTTGAGCGATATTTGTCTTCATGAAACCCCAATGTTTTAGCCGTGAGATCAGGACAAATATTCAGACCACTTCCTCCGTCAATCAAAACATGTGGCACTGTCATCCCATTGACCTGAACAACGATGTAAAGAGCATCTTCATGAAAATATCCCTATTTTGAAAGGTCCTTTTCTGAGAAGGTAATTGACTGATTTTTAGAAGTTTGAACCGAGTGTCCCTCATCCATATGCTCGTCCAAATAGCATGGATCTTCATTTGAGGAATCATTTGATGATTTATCGCCTTGTAAGATAAAAGTCTTCGAAATCATGGGAAGTTTCTTGGGCAAACTTTCTATCCTGCCATTCATCATAGCAATGAAATCTAGAGGTTTCTTACCTTGGTCTACCACCATGACTTTGTGTGAACTGCTCCCAATATAAGGTCTAATGTGTTTTTGTGGATGGTACGGAAGTGGAGTGTCTGTAGTGATCATAGCCACTGCCGCCTTTCCGTGGTCAGGGAATGGATTCCTTAGTATCTCAAGGGTGCTATCATCACAAATCTTGAGATCTTTTTTGATGAAGTCTTGAATAATATTTTTGAGGACAAAACAATCCTCAGTGTCATGACCAGGGGCACGATGAAACTTGCACAATTTTTCTTTATTTCCGCCCATCATTTTCGGAGGCTCTAATACTTTTGGCAAGATGGTAGTTCCTTTGGCGAGAATGTATTCCAGGATCTTCTCCCGAGACTGGCTCAGAGGAGTGAATTTCCGGTCGTAGCTCCAACCTGGGTGTTTGTTTTTTCTTTCATCGTCGCCTTTGAGAAACTGTGTGTTCTTCTTGAAACTGACTTCCTTGTCATGCTTGTAGTTATTGCCATGGTCCTTTCTAATGTCAGCATTGGCTGTGCAGGCAGCTGCGTCCTTCCTCCTTTCTTTCCATCTTCTTTGTACTTAGGAGCAATAATTCCATCAAAATCTCCTTCCTCAATCCCTTCTTCTATCGAGTTTGCTTGTTCAATTAACTCAGCAAAGGTTTTGATCGGGGTATTGCGGATGAGACTTTTCAAGGGTTGGACAAGATTTTTCCTAATGAGTGACAAGGCTTGTGTCTCAGAAATGGGCTCCTTCATCTTATTGCATTGAATTATCCATTTTTGGATGAATTCTCGAGCCTTTTCTCCCTGCTTCTGACGAAGACTGCAAATGGTACTAAGGGTTGGAGCCATGGGAGCATTTTGTTCAAATCTTTCAACAAACATGTTAATCAACTTGTCAAACTCCTTCAGCTCTATTGGGTTGACATTTTCTTTGTACCATTGTATGGCAATGCCTTCAAGACTTTTTGGAAAATATCGGAACAAAGCTCTGTTGTTTGTTCGAATTTTGTAGCAATCATTGAAAAAGGTTGAAAGATGAACGTGTGGGCAAGTGGTTCCATCATATCTAATGAATTCTCTGGGCAAGCCTTTCACGTCTTCGTCCCCTTCAATGCCAAGATAGTAATCCTCACATGAATATGAACGTTTCCCCTTCCCCCTAAGCTCAAGATTGTTCATTCTTTTCTCCATTTCATAGAATCTGCGCTTAGTCGGACTTTCATCATCACTTGAATCGACCAATTCTGGCTTGGTCTTTTTCTTCTTGCCCTTGATCTCTTTTACTTTTGCTTTAGAACTCTCACTGTCTGAGCTACTGCTAGGGATGTACTTCTTGGTCTTTTTGCCTTTTTTGGTCGACTTTCTCTTCCTTTTGGGCTTCTCTTCTGAACTTTCAGTGGTGATAGGACTAGGTGAGCTGCTTTCTATCATAATTTCTTTTCCTTTTTTGCTTTTCTTTGTTGTCTTTTTCTTTTTGAGATGAAGCAGTTCGGGTTTTTCTTCCTTACTAATTGTCGAATCTGAACTCAAATAATCTTCATCCTGATCTGTAGGAGAGGACTTGTTCTTCTTCTTCTTTCTTTTCTGCTTGGCAGTCTTTTCATTCTCGGGTTCTAGAGTAACCATCAAGGCCTTTTGCTCTTCTTGCTCTTTCATGAATCGCTCCATGAACAAACGAAACATATGGTAAGCTTCTGGCTCGATTGCTGGTAGGCCAAGTGTTTCTGGCTGGAGTTCAGAAGATGAAGCCTCATTCTGAGGAGCTTGCTTAGCTTGCGATCTAGTTTCAACCATCTTGTTGGCTTTCAAGTATTCACCTTATGACACAAGAAAATAGAGTTATTGGACGGAAATGATGACAAAATGAAGGTTCATATTGCATTACAAGTTTTAAAAGTTACATCCAAAGATGACAACGACAGAAGGAATACAAAGTTGACAACATAAAAATTTTAGGGAAGGATGGATGGTGGTCGGTTGGCATCCCACCACTCAGCATATTCCTTCTTCACCACAGGGCCTATGAACCAAGTGTATGATATCTGTGTCTTCCATTCTTGTCGAGCTACTGCAAATAATGCCGTCCATTGAGGAGAACTAAGGTCAAATTCAGGAATAGCTCCAATTGGTGCATGCACAGAGACCATCTTCTGCCTTTGAGAGAATTGTCTCATACATCTATCAGCACAATAATCAACTATGAAGTAAGGGCCCAAGAGTGTGGTACGCCCATGATGATGGTGAGTGTATCGGGGTAGTCTCTGCCGACGATCACAATAATCCCAAATGATCTCTCCTTCATTCAATTGCTCGATCAAACGACGGTATTGCTCCAAGGTTGTCAATGATCCATCAGTGTTTCTGAATAGACTGGCTCGGGGTCCCGCATGTTTGAAGAACCACAATTGTAAAGTATGTGCATCCTTCTATGAAGTCGGTATCTCCAATGGTAAAGCGGGTGAGTCCTCGATAAAGGAAGGCTAAGGCTGTCATTGCGACAATCTCACGCATCGATCCATCACTGGTTTGAATGATGGTGGCTTCATCGTTGTCATTTCTGGTTTCCCTTTCTTGCTCCATAATGATTCACTGCTTGAAGCTTGATGGTTTTTGCCTCATATGATCTTCTTACGCTCGAATACCATGATAGATTGAGATTATGAATAGAAACGAAGGAGGTGAAGAGAAAAAGTGGCACACAGATTTTCGTGGTTCAGCTTTGCAGCCTACATCCACGAGCAAGAGAGACTAATATTCTAATATTGTTGTATATGTGTCGAAAGACTTGTTTATGTCTTTATATGTCAAGAGAATATTAAGAACGGAAGGGAAACTTGAAAAATTCCCATAAACAATATATACATTATTTGATGACCGTTGCCCAGCTTTCTTTCCTTGCTGATTTATTACCAGATTGGTCTCCTTTTGATCGTTGCAATTCTATCATCACCCAACCATGGCGTACCTCAGTGTGACCTTGTCCTAGCTTGTATAAGTCGTCCATGTTTGGCCTGATCAATTGCTTTCAGGTTAGTGTTTAAATTGCTGTCAGTAACCAAAAAAAAAAAAGGGAATGCATGATAACAGTGCAATTATGTTCAATTGTGAATAAAATGCAACCATTAACAGCAATCTAATGTTGTATATTTTAGTGATCTACCTTGTAAATCCTCATGATCTTTGTAATCATTAACTTACAACGCTAATACAACAATCAATGTAATCTTAGACAAAATTCCACACAAGCCAGCAGACTGATGATGGCACACAATTAAGCCTTTTCATAAAAGGTGATAGCAATAGATTATGTGCAAAACAATGATATGCTATATGCAGTGCAAAGGTTTAAGATTTATCTAGGTATAACGCAACCCAAAACTACATATAAACGTTTAAATCAACTCGTTTTACCTTCCATGGAAGAAAAAATTATTAAAGAATGGATTAGTATTTCCACTAACTGGATTATGTAAGCTAACAATTTACTAGAATTTTAGCATGCAGATAATATCCACAGCAGTGGGTCCATTTTAGCTATTTGATCAGGTAAGCAATTTTACAATGTAACGCTTTTCAATCATCATGTTACACACTTTAGCCAATAAGTGATAATTTACATAGAAAAATATGCTTTGCAACAGTGTCATAAAACACAACAAATTGCTTCAACTTTTTTGCTTCTTCATGACCAATTGACATGATTTCCCAACAATTCATGTGTTGACACAAGATCTCAAAATTCCAACTCTTGGAATATAATGCTGAGTAAGTGGATAGAGGCAAAGGCGACTGGCCGTTTAAAGAATGGTTCCAACACCACGAAGAGAAATTTGTTTTTTGATCTTAAACTTCCATGTCTCATTCAACAAAAAGACAACATTTGAGTAAGGGTGGCTAACAGGCCAGATACCCGATGGGTAGTTAGGTACTCTGCCTGTGATATGTTACCCAGATACCCCATGGGTAGTCAGGTACCCGGCCTGTGATGGGCTGGGCTTAGGCTTGTTATTGACATCTGACCAGCCTGAATAAAAAAAACTCTGCCGGTTCCAGCCTGAGTCAAGTATTAGGGGTTCGATCGGCCTGTTATATATATATATAAATTGGAAGGGACACCAAAGAGAGCCTCCCTCTTTCCCTCCATCCCTTGGATAGATAGAGATGTAGGGAGTGCTTTTGGTTTTTTTCATGTTGTAAAAAATTGAACAATGAAAATAGATGGGGAGTGACTGATTGAATTGATTGGGTCATATATATATATATATATATATATATATATATATATATATATATATTATTCAACATATGATACTAGCAATCAGCCACTTAGAAACTCTTAGTGTATAGCCGATGACTCTTTTAGAAACTCTTCATGTGTCACTGATGGCGCCATTCTCTTGCCACATTGCTAAGGGTTTTTGAGACATTAAAATATGAAATATTAACGCTTTTCAAATATAGGTTGACATTGCATTGAATACCGACATGTATAAAGTCGAAGGTCGAGCGTGGCCCAATAACTAAGCAGGCCAGGCTTGGGCAGCTGACAATGGCTTCAACCCAGCCTGAGCTGACTTTGTCGAGTATTGTGCTGGCCTGGCCTGGCCCGGCCCGATGCCCAGCCTTAACACCCATGAACAATGAAAACCCATCGGGAATACCCAGGGGCACAGGGAGAGGGTGGCCCGCCTAGGCCGTGGCCCCACCTCAGCTAATTGGAAAAAAAATTACATTAAAAGAAATAAAATTTTTTAGTTGCGTAATGTATTTTTTGGATTCGGGTTTAATTTAGCCCTACCTTAATAAGTTTGTTGTATCGTTTGGTATGCCCCTGAAAAAAATCCTACCTCCGCCCCTAGGAATACCTTTGCAGTTCTCCTTGTCAATCAACTGCCACTTTGTGACATCAATACTTACGCAAATGTGCCTCCAAGTCAATCAACATAAATGCAAAATAAAAGCAAAATGCTGACATGAAACAAGGAGCGAATACCAGCAAAGGATAAAACAAAGGAGCATGGTCACGAATATAAGAGAATGCAACGGAAGCAAAAACTATGAACCGTGGCCATGACGAATAAGTGCTTAGCGCGTACGAATTTTAAGGAATATGTGTTTTGAGCACAAGAATTATAATTTAATTTAAAGCAGCCCATCTGCTGGTATATCCTTTTTAAATGAAACCTCCCAAATGCAATTTATTGTGTTGGGGCCCCATGAATCGGCGCCATGTGATCCTTTACATAGAAAGTGAACGGTCCTTAATTTTTGAATGCAAGCTCAAACTTTAAGAAGCAAGCTTGTTTTATCCACAAATGAATGGCTAGTGGTGTGATTCACATAATGCCTGGTTTAGCTTTAAATCCAAGGTTGTAATAACCAAAATTTTAACCTAAATCATTTTTTCTTTGGTAGAAATTTAGTACCATATTTAGTCTGTTACAATCAAACCCATAAGCTCATTTTTTGAAATTGTTCATAGTTTAAAGCCAGAGTTCTACACTTAGTTCTCAAGATACGCTGCAAGGAGTGGGAAGATAGCATGGACACGGCTCTTACCATCCCCAGTAGGTACTGTCTTCAGCAAGATTTTTCCAGTTCAGTGACATTCTTTTTGTCTCCAATACGCTTCATTGAACAAATGAAAATTTGTTTACTAAAACCCTTTAGATTTTCATGTACCCTCACATATGGACAAGTAGAGAGGACAAAAGACAATAATCCATGGTTACACGCATGTTTCTCATTATGAACATTCTAAAAGTTCACTGATAGAATAGCCGACTCTTGAAGATTTGCCAAAAAGTGCTATGAGATAACCTTATGTGAATTTTCGTCTGAAAATGGTAGCAGTTCAATGCTCTCATGCTGAACCCTCCCACTTATCTCCAAGCATAAACCGTTCGATCTTCTAATTGCTTGCCTTACTCTGCTGGAGCTCTTGAGTGGACCATTAACAAAGACAGGGAGGATCTCAATGCTCGGATTAGGCTTTATTCGATTCATATCTCTTTGTTCTGTGGGTTCCATTGGTCTCAATAGGCAACTTTCTGTTTCAGTATCTGCAGCGTCCTTATGCATTATCACCTGCATATAATATATGCTTGATCATTAAAAATGAGTATGGAGAAAGCAAGCTTGTGGCTACCCAATCTGATTTAATATGTCAGTAAGCACATTCTTTGGTTCTTTTACCTTGAAACAAGGGAGACAATATATCAGAAAAGGATAAAACATGTGATACGAATCACCAACAAAATGCACAAGTTATTATTACTCTACATCACTCATCAAGGCTAATCCTTATATAAGCAATCTGCAAAATGAATGATTTTGTAGATTAATGGAAGCAATGAACAAATTGCCAATGCAACATGAAGCTAGTGTGAAGTAGCACCTTGCGACCCACTAAGTCAAACGTTACAACAACTTTACTCCGTCTCTCACGTTCAGCATCTTCAATTTCCTGTTGCTCCTTCTGCAAGAGCTTTTTTTCCTGAACATGAAACAGAAATATGTCACCCGAGGACAACAGTAACAACAAATCATCTGGCAAAAATAGTCATGTACGATATATTTCAGAAATTAAAAAGAAAACAAAATAGGACTCAAACAACACAATCAAGCAGGCAACACAACCACCAACTAGAAAAGAGAAGAGAAGGTAGGAACAAAGGACATGAGATCTGTTGACGTGAGAGAAGAACTCGTAATTTCTCATTCTTGGTCCCTTACCCTAACCCTTACTTAAGGGAGAATTAGGGTAAAACATAATTACAATGAAAACCAGAAAGTTATCTAAAATTATTAAAGAGGGGTCAGGTTCTTTAATATTCAAAAACCTGCCTCATTGTCAACACTCCCCCTCAAGCTGGAGCATAGATATCTACCATGCTCAGCTTGTTACAACACTTTG
>JAANDH010000566.1:172787-191183 GCA_011799765.1 Nymphaea thermarum
TTGGTTTCCTAGACGTGCAGCAGTCACCCTTTCCACACAACTCTTAGCAGACAAAAGAGATTTTGCTGACAATGACTGCTGCAAATAATAAAACTTACAGACGACTACTGCTGCTTCTGTTGTTCCTGCATCAACCTCTCAAACAGCAAGTCCACCTCTTGCTGTTCCACAATCAGAAATATCAACAGGTCATTTCCACTATGAGTAACAAGTCTCTACGAATAACAGCCATCTCCAGCACTTGTTGTTCCACCATCAGCCGTGTCAGACAACCATCTCTAGCAGCGTCAGCCTTCTCCACCAGAGAAAAAAAACAGAAACAAACAGCTGCACAGGTTCCACCAATGGAGACTGCTGTACACGTTCCTCCAATGGAGTCTGATCACGCGCTCCACATGGGCGTGATCAGACTCCACCAACCAGGGAGTAGGAGAAAGAGGAAAGAAGAAGAAGACGATAGAGGAGAGAAGGAGGTCTGACAGTCATGGGAAAGAGAGTCGTCGGAATTCTGCCAGTCGCCGGAAGTCTGCCAGTCGCCGGAAAATAGATGGGATCACGCCACCGCCGTTTGCTCTGATACCATGTTGACGTGAGAGAAGAACTCGTAATTTTTCATTATTGGTCCCTTACCCTAACCCTTACTTAAGGGAGAATTAGGGTAAAACATAATTACAATGAAAACCAGAAAGTTATCTAAAATTATTAAAGAGGGGTCATGTTCTTTAATATTCAAAAACCTGCCTCATTGTCAACAATTCTAATAAACAAGAACTAGCTTACTGCTTCATATTCTTGTTATCCAATTCTTTCCGATGCCAAATAGTTCCTCAGGCACATTAAAGGAATTGAGGGAAGGTGGAAGCCAGGCTCTTTGAAAGAATCACTAACACTTTCCAGCAATAGTGAGAGTGGAAAGTTCTCTTGAAGCTCATTTTCTTTCAAAATCTAACATTCATTTTGTCTCCAATTCTTGGTGTCAAGCAATGAGAGTGGAAATACTTTTGAAGTTCATTTTCCTTCAAAACCTCACAACTCATTTTGGCTCCAATTATTTGTAAATATCTCATGGTGGTTCTCGCTTCCTTAACCATAAAGCTAGGTTCCTCTGTTCTTTGGAGCATTTTTCCTATATCGGTTTTTTGTGCTTCCGTCATTCTACATTTACAGAAGTTCCAGGTCAAATCAGAAAACTGGAACTCATCCTGGGAAGTTTTGACCCAGCTTAAGAGTTTTGATTCACCAATTGTCAGCAATCTAGAAAAGTTAAATGCTAAACAAATTAATTTATCTCTTTTATTTGTTGGATCCACACTTCATGGTGAAAAGTGAAGTGTGCAACACATCTTGTCATTTCCCTTTTCTGACCATGGTCAAGGCTTCTTTGGTTGGCATGATCTTCTAAAAGGGACAGAAATCCTGCAAAGAGTGATAGATTGATCATCTCATTACAGGAGAAAACAAATCCATTGTACAGTTTGCCAAGTTGAACAGACTACTTGAAACCTTGATGTCAGATCCATGCTTTAGCATACATAATAGCTGGCTCAAATTCATCTGGGGTAGGACCGTTACTAATTTTCTTTAGTGAACAATTGAAAGAATAAAGGAAAGGCACAGCCTTCTTGAAGGGGCTTCCAAGAATGAGTGAAAGCGACATTACTTAGTTTGCAGTGCTTGGAAGGGCTTCAAGTAGGGGATACATTAATTAGATAAATAGATCTGATACACATCTTAGGTAAGCATGGTTAAATGGTGTTTTTGATTACCCCAGATTTGATTATATTGGATCCTCAAATTTTAAAATCCATGGAGATCAGTCCTTTCACCCTCTGGTCTTAGACTCAACCTTTTGACGGTGGAAAGTAACACAAATATGTGGGTCTTATGTCTGACTTGAGATTCTTAGTTTGATGAACCATGTACTTTGGTGTGGATCTCTTGCTACATTGACAAAATTATGCCACATCAAATCCATGGATTTAAGGTTCTTGGCTCTCAAATACACACATAGTGATTATGTGTGGCAAACCTGTCTTTCACAAGTTTTTAGCATTGGGTCTTTTTTGATAAATATTTTTAATCATCCAGTTTATTGCTTTTGGCTGTGACACATGAATTTCACATAGGTTGCTTTGTAGTGAGCTGATATCATGCGGTTGTGACTTTTGTGGACTTATGTTTTCTAATTTCCTGTTCTTTTGTGGACATCTGATTGTTTTAGGACTGTGCTGGGGTTATACTTTTTGCAGCTGAACATGCCACCCAGGTTGCTCTTCAGGTTGGTGAACTTCTCCCTGGAAATTGAGGTTCTTAAAAATCAAAGTTATAAGAGGATATAATGAGGCAATTAAGAAGATATTTGCTTACATTATAAAATTCTCTGTAGTGGAATGATTTCTTGTAATGCATACATAAGGGACATCTTTTTCGCTTTTTTTTTGTCTAGAAGACTTAAAAGGATCCAAATTCCAAGGTAATTAGATAGCAAAGAAATTCTATGCATAGTATCTCCCAGAAATATATGGGCGTTGCAAACAAGTATGAATGCATTGCCAACTTCACTCTAAACTCCAGGTCTCTCTACATTCGAAGTGTTTACATATGGCTGAACTGCTTCTTGGCTTCATGAAGCTGTTTAATATGGTTATAACTTTATACTAGTTAAATCTCCTGATGGGAGGATTTTCAGTTATCCATTTTTATGTACATAGGAAGCTTTCAATCTTATGCGATATCATCTCTTTAAGGTCTTATTGACACCAAATACTTTGTCAAAGGTTGTTAACTTGTGACCCACCGTTGCTTTGAAGCATGAGTACTGCAGTGAAATGCAGTTGTCTAGGTGTCCATATGGTTCTCCCGTTTTACTAGCCTTCTCTTAGACCTTGATAATAAGAACAATAATTTACTGTGCAAATTTTATTTTTGATACAGTGTGCATAGAAATATCTGGTAGTAAAATGTTTTTGCAGGAGTATTTAACCATCTATACCTGGTTAAATACTTAGCAGCGATTAACTGCGTGATGGTGCTTAAATGGACATGAAACATGTACCTTAAGCAAAACATTTGAAACCTGAGATGTGAATGTGGCATGCATCTGACACTATATGTGACATGAAAGTGGTATTCTCACCAACTCTCGTGCTTCTATCTGCTAAGTTGATGTTTGCTACTTACTCAAGCAGGGCTGTCAAATTCATGAGGCTTTTGAACATATGAAGATGGTTATATGTTGAGTATTTCAATCCGTTGTAATCATCACTGGCCTTTAGAGAATATGGGGAGGCCTGGATGGTTGTATGAATAGTTATTCTAATCAATTGGATGTCTTCTTGCCATAAAAGTGACTGGAAGTTCTCTTTCACTTCTTTGGGCTTTCTCTAGTTCCGGAGTCAAGGCTATGATTCTGGTTATTTAGGATATCCTAGTAGCCAAGGGTTGAATGGAGCATTTAGTGTTAAGTACTGGATGCTAACTCTCCCTCTTTCACATAAGTTCATTTCCAGTTACATCCAGTTGGTCTATTTTCCAAACCAAGTTTTTTATTTTATTTTAATTTGTCAATCTCTTTCGTATAAAAGACTTCACCGAAATTAGAAGCATAAAAGAGTCAAGATGCCTAAGGTCTGGTGCAAACCATGCACTGGTAATCGTAACCATGGAAACATAATTCAAAGTGAAATATTTGTGCCTACATGGAAAGTGTAAAGAAGTCGAGATACCTTAGGTCTGGTAGAAACTATGAACCTGGAATCATAACCATGAAAACATAATGTGAGAGAAATATTTGTGCCTACATGTGCTGCCATTCTGACACCTGGTTGAAAAAAATTGCTACTAAAGGAGGGTATTTGATTGTTGACAAAAAATGTGGATTTAATTGCACGGTCGTTTCTATGGTCCTGTAGTTAAGCAACGGGTCCATGTTGAGATCTGAATAAATTCATCCAGAGAAAATTACCAAATCCGACTTCCCATGTTTTGAACTGCTTTCTCATTTGACCTCCATATCCCTAATTATTTTTCAATCATGTATTAGCTACAGGCTATAATATAAGTTTATCTTTACTTATCAGAAACATTCCCACGTTATTTGCTCTGTTCTTCATGGAGGTCTGTTGGCAATTGGAACAATTTTCCTCTTTTGGTTGATTGAGATAGCCATGTTTGGTCGGGCACTTCTCTTTTCTACATTGTGTTTCTTTTGGTCACAGGCAATACAGTGTCTTGGGGGGAATGGATACGTGAATGAGTATCCAACTGGTCGCCTTCTACGTGATGCAAAACTATTTGAGATTGGTGCTGGGACCAGTGAAATCAGAAGAATGATAATTGGTCGTGAGCTCTTTAAAGAGCAGTAGCTGCATGAGTGAAGCTGAACCCGTACAGGAATTCCTCATTCATGTGGCCGTTCCAATCAAGAAGATGCTGGCAGATTTACACTGCAGATTTTGTGGGAGATTGCAGTACAGAGGCCAACAGTTTGTTTATCTGTGTACAATCTTTTCCATGAATAAAAAATCAACCTCCTTTGTGGCGCCTATTTATGTTAACTGCAATCTCTTGCATTAATAAAAAGCGTTCTTCCTTTGTCGAGATACTTTTCATCCTTGCTTGTTGCAACAAAAGTTTTTCGTGGAAACTTGTCTGTGGAAGGCTTTTTCTTGAAATGTTATTTCCACTTTTTTCTTCTTGCATAAAAACATGACTTCTTTAAAAATTGAAAAACAGAATACGTAAAAAATGAAAAATTGACAACTCCACCGCCATCTTCCTCTTTGGAGTGTTGATGACAATGTAAAGCCGCTTATAAATCTTACAAGGCTCAAACGTAATGTAGCTGTTGCAGCCTCTTATCTGGAAAAATTGTGAAGCAGGGTCTCCTGTTTACTGTTTCGTTGTAGCTTGAACATTCCAGAGATTTGGAAGAAATGATGAACAGCTGAAGATGAAAATCAGAGTTCTAAGATGGATAAGATGTGTATGTGTAGCGCAGATCAACCATTGGCGTGCGAAAGATATCCACGACAAAGCTTCGGATTCCCAAACTCAAACCAAGCAAATTTAGAACAAAAATGTTCGGAGCTTCGTTAGAGAAAATTTTATAATAGTTGCAGGAAACATGAAAAAAGAAATAAAACCAACGAGATGCATCAAAATGATAGCTTTGACACAAAGAAATATGGGATCCAACTTGTCAGGAAAGCACCAGAACTGGTTTAATAAAGATTTGACACTTAAGTGCAACTGGACCTAATCTTTACATAAATTGCATATTTATATATTAGCACCACATGGACATTCAGTTATTAAAATACATGGTTGGGTGAAACGATAGTATACCCGTACTGTGGAGATGATGATTCTCCGCTAATTCCCTCAATTGCTCTCTGTCTCAACATCATCTAGAATAGCAAGGACCCACTCTGGAGCTATATGTTTTTAATTGCTCATTGTTTTCTAATGCCGGAGAAATGAACTCTTGTTGTAATTTGTGCAGCCCATCGTTTCTGGCATTGTCCCTTACGCCCCTTAAGTAGATAAGGGGCCGTTTGACGCATTGAAAACATGGAATTGGAAATAAATTTTCAGAAACTTATTTGGAGGAAAAGGAATTAAAATCCAGATTTCTAAAATTTTTGTTTGTTAGACTTGAGTTTATGTTTCAGTAAATAAATTTCTTAGTTTGAAAGAAATAAAAGATGAAAAGCAGAACAGTTGGAGAAGAAGAAGAAGCCAACACTTACCTTTTTTCATTCTGAAAATTTTTTTCCAGACGAAATTTTCAAAAAGAAGTTTTTGAAAACCTGCCCTACATAAGTTTTTTCATTCCAAGTTTGATGGACAGGATTTCTTTTTAAAAAATTTGAATTTTATTTCCACTAATACGAGATATTTTTTAGCCTTCAAACATGCCCTAACTTTATCAAACCTGCTGCCGGAGAGTCTGTCAAGTATTTCCCTTGCGACTGTTGTCTTCCCCATCTACATTTTTTAACGAAATGACTTAACTAAGTGCACTTAATTAACTAGATGGTAACTTGAAAGTCATTGTCAAATTTCTGAAATGTTGATGCAGTGGAAAAGAGGACTCCCTCCTCTAATCCACGATCAACATCTCACTAATTTAAGGAACAAAAGAGATGCAAAAGAGAACGGAAAATAGAAAGAAAATGCAAAATAACAATGAGATGCAAAAGTGCACGGCAAATAGAAAGAAAATGCAAAATAAACATTAGGGTTTTTCATTAACTAAAAAACTGATAACAAGTGAGGCTCTAAACGCCTTTATATAACCTAAAACAGACCCCTGGATCTGGATCCAAAACAAAATAACAATAAATCAAACCCTAAAATACTAAAACAACATCCAAATAAAATAAAATAATAAATAAAAGCCAAATTGAAACTAAATCTTTTTTTTTAATGATATGCTCCTGCATCAAATCTACTTGTCAATAACAATAAGGCACGATACATATGGGAAATATGGGTGAAAAGACTAAGCACTAATATTATTTAATAAAAAATCGAAACAATGAGAAATTAGCTAGAAAACAGGAAATAGCTGAAAAAGAATGACGTTCAACGCCTAAATTTTCTACAAATTCCAAAAAACTACCATTTATTTATGTATCTACTAGATTGAAGAATCCTAAATCTCAATGAAATCAAACCTTTTAAAAATTTGAGCATCTTATCAAGATACGGAGATACACTTCCAAACTCAAATGCACATGATTTACACAAACTTAATATCTGTTACCGTTACAACTAGGAGTGGATGCGGGGCCAGGCCACCACCGGGTACCCAGGCCCGATGGTTCGGCCCAGCTCGATCCCGCTCATTAACATTTAAACAATATTTTTTTATTATTTTATTTTAATAATATATAATTTATTATTAAAAAATAATTTATAAACTTTTTATTATAAATCAAGCCGGAGAGGGTTTTGGGTATTGGGCCAGGCCGGGGCACGATTTTTGGGTCCATTGGCCAGCCTAATACCCACCCCTAGTTACAACAGAAAGAAATGTAAGAAGTAGAAATGGTCCTCGCCTTCTCATGCTCATCTTGAATATCTTTACAATTCTACATTCTGGTGAGTATTAGAAAATCCCATAGTTTGAGTGAAGGCTAAAGCTTCCACTCTTTCTCCCATCTTTCCTCGGGTTTAGGCCCACTTTTTGTGTTTCGGAGTGATATATTGGAGTCTTTATCTTTTACAAAACAGCTAGTTAACAATTCTACATTCATGAATAATAGTCTGTAATGAGTTTCTTGAAGCCATGAATCGATAGGTTGCTGTTCCTCCCACAAATTCTGCAAAACAAAATGAAAAGTTTGTTGCTTTCCTGACAAGTTTCACCCAACCATGTTGGGAGCTTCTTTTTCTTTCTTACTTTTCATTTTCCCTTCTCTTACTTTTTCTCCTTTCATGCATGTTGTTGTGTAGCCATTTTATTCCCCTTTTGCTAACAGAAACAATTGATTTGATCTCAAACATCTGGGTTAGACCTTGAACTGAACCAACCAATAATATTTTTTCCTTGTTTTTCTCTTAATCATTGACCATGCTAGATCAAACGGTCATGATTATAGTCATCATTATAATATATATATATATATATATATATATATATATATATATATATATATATATATATATATATATATATATATATATATATATATATATATGCAACGTTTCCATGAAAATTGCTTTACATTGAACAAGTCAGTAAACCAGCAATAGCCATCCTGCAAAATCTTACTTGCAATAAGATCTTGCGATTGTGATCCCAACAAATTAATTGATTACTTGTTCTACAAATCCACTTTCCCTATGACGGTGGTCACTGTTTGAAGCCACAACCTAGTGGTTGCAAATGTGAACATGAGACGGCATGACTCCATAAGGATGTCAATATATCCGACTGATCTGTTCCAAAAAATATCAGATATGAAAAAAATTAATATCCAAATAAGAGATCGGATCAAATTTGGATTTAAGAAATGGCTTCCTAATCTTCAATGGGATTGAAAATATTTGATCAGGTACAAATTTAGATCAGATTTATTTTTAAACAAATGTCCTCTATCTAATACTCTTATATTTTGAAAATTGGCCAAATTTGATTCAAAGTTTGGATTTGGATCGAATTTAAATTGAGAAATTGAACTTCAGATTCAGATTTAAATATGACTTTCTCTGTTTGTATTCAAATCCAAATATGTGAATATCTGAAAAGGTGGATATGGTTTGTGAATATCTGAAAAGGTGGATATGGTTAAAGGTATTTCTTATTCAAATTGATCCACTGACATCCCTAGGCTACCAGTGTTGAGAATTTACAAAATGCTTTCAGTTCATGAAGTGGCTTTTTCCAAATGTCTGCTAGAGAAGACGGTAATCGTGGTTGCTTGGTACCGTGACAAAGTCTGTTGCTACCGATCAGCAGCGTTCAACTTTGCTTGACAAAGTAACGTATTCACATGATGTAAGCCGATAGATTTATGTGATCTCGAGGTTACTGATCAACATAATTTTTTGGCCAGCAGATGAGGAACTCATATTTCATAATAGCCAAAATCTGGGAAGGAGCGACTCAAACATAGGACTTCAGGCTGATACACAGAACTGGATTAAAGGACTCAGTGGGCATTGAATTCAGCTCCTTTGATCCAATAGAATATGAAACAAAGGCGTTGAAGCACTCGCTGAAGCGCTTGACTGCCCTTTGGGATGATTCTCTTTATGCACGGTGCATTAGATGAGTAAATTGCAGAATACAGATGTATCTTTTGCTCAATATGAATGAAAACACAGGTTATCATTACAAAAACAACGTCCTGGTCATTGAGAACAAGCACAATACCATGGGTTTAACTGCAAATGAGAACTGTCAGTGAACTGTGAAGACGCTATTTACAAGAGAAATATCTTTGACAGGACGAAGAGAACAAGAATTGCAACATATCAAGCAAAGAATTGTCCTGCCATCGTTCCAAGGATTAGAAACTAGTCCGGAAAAAGCAAGTCCGCTAAGAGGAGATAATGTTGCGACCTCTCTCTCTCTCTCTCTCTCTCTGTGTGTGTGTATTAAACATGCATATGGCATCTTTGCAAAACTACTGATAAACTACTGCAGAAACAAAGAATACCCATATTTCAGGGCATGGGCAACATCCAATAGACTGCACAAAAAGTAGCTATACCACTTCTTTTAGTAGATCCAACAAGAATGCAATGTAAGCTTGGATCAGAATCATGTATCAAACATTAAGTATAACAGGACTAACGTAGCACAGAAACATGGGCACCACCAATTTCACATTGCCAAAATTCTACTCCACAAACTTGAAAAAAAAACTAGAAAGGAGTGTTCTATCAGGAAACATTGAAGTTCGTTAAATCTTAAAGTCTACATCAACCTCAGAAGGAAGGTCCAGCTGCATCAAAGAATCGATGGCCAGGGCAGTTGGATAAAGAATATCAATGAGACATTGGTGCATCCAAATCACAAAATGAAAGCATGCATCCATGTTTACATGTGGGGATTTAAGCACACAGTTTATCCGCTTCTTGGTAGGCAGAGGAACAGTGTCTGTGGTCTTTGCATTGGTAGTTCTAGCAGCATCCATTATGTGTTTGCAGGAGCCCTTGATCAAGGGTACTCAATAGGATCTAACTTTGATTCTTATCTTCTGCTTTGGCGCCATCTGACCACAGTTCAAGTTCAACTGAAATGTTCCACTCTAGATTTCAGGGTTGGTGAAGTGGATTTGAACTCAGTTCTCCCATGTCTCAGTCTGAAATTTTTCACTGTAGATTTTCTTGGTACCTAGAAACTACTTACCCATGTCGTTCTAATCACAGCAGAAGAACATCACTTCCATTTTAGGAACACGACATATAGCACTCTTCATGTAAAATTTTTTTCCTTAAAAAAAGGAAAAAATCCAATATGAAAATAGCTAGCTGAATTTACATTAGATTTGATCAGTTGGCATAGTCATATGAAAAATCAGTTATACCAAACATGGCACTAAGCACCTGATAAATAAGATAACCAGAACCCCCTATAATGAGAATGAGAAGAAGTGCAGAGAGTGGGTTCTTCAATAGCTCTACTATGGGTTCAAGTATGGTGTAGATAGCCCCAGTGCTGACTGTCAGTGCATACAACCCATACCTTCTCACGTTGTCCCAAAATTCTTCCACCAATGGACCTTCTGGACCCAGAGCTAGGGCCTTACTGTTCTCATCCAGGCCCATAAGAAGCAGAGCAAATCCAAGGGAGGCCGCACAGAGTAGAGTTCTTGATTCTATACTCGATGAGAGTTCGTCAGGAAGCTCCAGAGGAGTACTGTTCTTGGAAGGAGATTGCTCCAACATGTCTTGGAGGTTCTTGCAGATGGTGGGCATTTCCTTTGGGAAGCTTGGAGGAAGGGGTGGGCTGTTTGTGCACCTAAATGTCTATCCAGCAGCAAGTATGCATTGCAAACAATTTGCAGTTATCAGATGAATATCCATCACAAATGAAGATGAAATATCATGTGTTTCTTTAAGACAGTAACCAATGGAACCATACACAAGCACCTCAAATTATACATATAGATGGATGACAAAAGAAAAAAAAAAAATCATCAGAATCATGATACCATAGCAGTTGCTGAGCCTTTTTGATGCAAGATGAATGCATAACCAAATCTTGTAATTGGATCTAATTGGATTTTCAGTACTTGTAAATGAGTCCAGATCCACAATCCATCCCATTCTCTATAAAAGGGGACTTTGGATCATTTTGTCAAAAAAAATCAATCAGTTTGAAAGAAATGAAGTGTTTTCTTAGTTTTCTTCTTTCTTGTTCTTTGCTTGTTTGTTTGAGTTTTAGTTCTTAGTTTTAGTTTAGTTGTGGATGCAGTTGGATTAAGATCAGTTAGTCTTAATGCTTCTTGCATCACTTTTCCTGGATATCAGTAGAAAGATGACACTTTGGAACTAGAACAACTAAACAAGCCACTAATAGGCATATTCAATATGGAGAAAGAGTTATGACAATCCAAATTGCAGATTTTCAGAAGCCCCTCCAAAAATCAACAAAATACATAACTTGTGTCATAAGATTGGTATCTTTTCAGTTTTCTTGATAAGATGCGCTGAAGACTTGGTGGAAATAAAAGTTAGGATGCCTTGAATACATTCAGCCACCAATCTAATGGGATTTTAACCTATCAGATTTTATGCTAATAATCCCCTGACAGCTGAAGCATCAGAAAACATTCTTAAGTTACCAGATCCATTGGGTTCTGAGATTCATAAGAAATACAAAGAAAGAGAAACAATACCTCAACTAGATAACATTAGTATAAGAATCCAATTTATTATTGAAGAATTAGTAAAGAAATGTACTGAGACAAATATTTCCAAACAATTAAAAGGAGAATATAGCTTTTGCAAACAAATTTATACACCACAAAGATACGGTAAAGAATCTAGACACCCAAAAACTTATTAGGTTAAAGATAAAAGACAAAGATACTACCTTCGAAAATCTAATGCTAGAAAACCCTATCTTGACAAACATAGACAAGTTAGAAAATATAATACCCAAAGGGATTACAAAAACAAGTTAACATGCTTTAATTGCGGCAGTCCTGAACATTTAGCCAGGGACTGTTCAAAACGAAAAAATCTATACAATAAGGCCTCTATTCTTGTAGACTGTGTAACTGAAGATGTATTAGCTTTAGATGAATATATTAGCGATACTGAAAGCATCTATAGTATTATTTCTATAGACGAATCATTTCATAATCATAATTCCTCTGATGAAGAACCATGCAGTGATAGCCGTATGAGCCATAACATACTCGAATCAAATAGAAAATATGGTGAATAATTCCGAGACAAAATTTCCACTTTAACCAACCTGCAATACATGTTGGATAACATGAATTGTGACTAATAAAGTTTGATAGAATTTGTAAGCATCATATAGGATAGATTTAAAATTCCTGATCTTCTTTGAATAAACATTAGTCACGGTAGACAAAGTAGAAAGCATTCTTTTATCTAACACAAAATTTTGTTCAGGAAACATGGCCTCTTCTAGCCAAACCCACATTGTCCAAATAGACTCAGATCTAGGCTTGCCCATATTACCCCCAGACTCCAATCTTACATTCTTAACCTTGCCTGGCATGAATCTTGATCAGAATGACCATATTTTACTAGATAACCTCTGGCACAATAGAAAAAACCCAACCTTCTCTAAAGTCCTCAGCATCCTGGCAACCTACCTGAGCATAAAAAATACACAAAACCAAATCACACAAAACCAACTTAAGCTCTTTCCAGAATCTACCCCAAACCTCATTTTTCTAGACATAGCCCAACAGTTAGAAAATACTAGTAAAGAGAAATTAGAAGATTTGGCTGAAAAATTGAAACAGTCAACAGCCGAGGTAGAATTACTGAAAGAGCAGTGGGAAAAAGAAATGAAAAAACAGTGGGAAGAAAAAAGAGAAAGTTTTCCCCCAGAAATAGATGTAGCAAAAGAACAAGTTTATAAAATCGTACTTCAGAAGCAAAAGAAGGAACAATGACGTATTCAGAAGGTTAAAATTTCTTGACAAAAACCATGGACTACGAAAAAATGGATTGAAATTCTGTTTAGTCAAATACCAGCAAAGAAGACATGCTGATAACTCTTTCTGCGAATGTTATAAAGGATTTGGGATCATCCTGGCAAGCATTAATATGAAGAGATGGGCAGACATGGAGATGTTTGATATGCAGATTTCCTTGAAAAATTTAATGGAACAAGGATATGTAAGAAGGATTATCGTAATGACAGTGGAGCAGACTTATATGCTGCGATTCAATTGGCGTCTGGCTCATATAGTAGAACAAATTTTCAGAAACAACTGGGTTACAAAAGGATTTGTAAACCTAGACATCAATACAATCCCACCACTATGACTATCCATGTGATGCAAAACATGAAATAACCATTCGGACATACTCTTTTGCCACCCCTCTACAAGCCCCCCTACCTCTTACAGACATACCAAAAGCGAATACAGATGAATGTATGATGAGCTTACAAGATGGAGAGAATTCAAGATGTCCCAACAATTGAAAACATGGCATCACCCACAAAACCTCATTTCAGAAGATAGAAATACTAGGATATACACTTCGGACTCTGAACATGTAAAAATGGTTATACCATTCCAAAACCATGTTTGTATCAAGCCAGGCTTACGGGAACATTTTGCCCAAATCAATGTAGGATGGCAAGTTCATGCAATCAGAGACAAGGGTAACAATGGTGCTGCAATGGTTCTCGAATTTGATCAGCATTCAGATAGCGAAGAAGATACTGATCCAACATGGCAGTAGACATTCTCTGAAAAGTAGGGACGAAGCTTCTGAGTCCTTAACCCTGCAGCCTAACGATTGTCAAGATCGGCAAAACTTAACCCTTGTAAGTTATGGTTAAACTTCCCATGGGTACAGTGCTTCCCACGTAAAATTTAAGCATCATCCGTTTGAGAAGAAACGTGATAAACTTCTCTTTGGGAAAATCCCCTAAGTTAAAAATAGGATTTGTGTTGTAGATCATCACTTCAAAATCTACCCTAGAGAGAAACCCACCAGGATAAATATGGGTTTTGCGTTTGTAAATTTTCGGCATAAAAATTTACCTTGTGACGCACCCCACAGGATAAGCACTAGGTCACATCCTGAGGCAAATCATCTCGAGGAGCCTCTAAAAGAATGTTGTAGTTGCCAACCTTCTTTATGTAATATAAAGCAATGTTGCGTGAAAGGAAATAAAGAAGAAGGAATGTTGCACACGTCAAAAAAGTGAACACGTGGCTCCCCATTAAAGAAAAGACGAAGCGGCTACTGTAGCAGTTACTGTTTTTGTTTGTTAGTGTTTAGCTTGTTCGGGAAGGAATCCAATTCCTTTTCCATATTGTAATATGTTTTCAAGTCCGGTGCTTATATAAATACCTCCCCATCGTCTGTATCCATCATCCTTTGGGCAATCCTCTCAACCTGAATCCTCACATCCTATCTACCATCCTCTCATCCCATCTGCGAATAAATCCATCTCCCCTTCCTTTTCTTCTTCTTCACCCCTCTTCTCCTCTGCCTCTCATGTTGTGCTTATATAGGCACCGGACTTGAAAACAAATTACAATATGGAAAAGGAATTGGATTCCTTCCCGAACAAGCTAAACACTAACCAACAAAAACAGTTATATTCGAAGGAACTCGAAGGTGGACAGCTGTCGTGTGCTGGCTGAAGTGGCAGTCGAACGTGTCCAAAAAGCCAAAAAGTGCTACAGTGCGCTACAGTATCCGCCGAAGTGCTACAAAAACTGCTACAGTAGCCGCTTCGTCTTTTCTTTAATGGGGAGCCACGTGTTCAGTTTTTTGACGCGTGTAACATTCCTTCTTCTTTATTTCCTTTCACGCAACATTGCTTTATATTACATAAAGAAGGTTGGCAACTACGACATTCTTCTAGAGGCTCCTCGAGATGATTTGCCTCAGGATGTGACCCAGTGCATATCCTGTGGGGTGCATCACAGGGTAAATTTTTATGCCAAAAATTTACAAACGTAAAACCCATATTTATCCTGGTGGGCTTCTCTCCAGGGTAGATTTTGAAGTGATGATCTATAACACAAATCCTATTTTTAACTTGGGGGATTTTCCCAAAGAAAAGTTTATCACGTTTCTTCTCAAACGGATGATGCTTAAGTTTTACGTGGAAAACACTGTACCCATGGGAAGTTTAACCATAACTTACAAGGGTCAAGTTTTGCCGATCTTGACAAACGTTAGGCTGCAGGGTTAAGGACTCAGCAACTTCATCCCTACTTTTCAGAGAATGTCTACTGCCATGTTGGATCAATATCTTCTTCACTATCTGAATGCTGATCAAATTCGAGAACCATTGCAGCAACATCGTTACCCTTGTCTCCGATTGCATGAACTTGCCATCCTACATTGATTTGGGCAAAATGTTCACGTAAGCCTGGCTTGATACAAACATGGTTTTGGAATGGTATAACCATTTTTACATGTTCAGAGTCAGAAGTGTATATCCTAGTATTTCTATCTTATGAAATGAGGTTATGTGGGTGATGCCATGTTTTCAATTGTTGGGACATCTTGAATTCTCTCCATCTTGTAAGCTCATCATACATTCATCTGTATTCGCTTCTGGTATGCCTGTAAGAGGTAGGGGGGCTCGTAGAGGGGTGGCAAACGAGTATGTCCGAATGGTTATTTCATGTTTTGCATCACATGGATAGTCATACGTTGGCGGAATTGTATTGATGTTTAGGTTTACAAATCCTTTTGTAACCCAATTTTTTCTGAAAATTTGTTCTACAATATGAGCCAGATGCCAATTGAATCGCAACATATGAGTCTGCTCCACTGCCGTTACAATAATCCTTCTTATATCCTTGTTCCATTAAATTTTTCAAGGAAATATGCATATCAAACATCTCCATGTCTGTCCATCTCTACAGATTAATGCTTGCCAGGATGATCCCAAATCCTTTATAACATTCGCAGAAAGAGTTATCAACATGTCTTCTTTGCTGGTATTTGACTAAGTCACTAAACAGAATTTCAATCCCTTTTTTCATAGTCCAAGGTTTCTGGCAAGAAATTTTAATATCTCCTGAATACGTCCTTGTTCTTTCTTTTGCTTCTGAAGTACGATTTTATAAACTTGTTCTTTTGCTACATGTATTTCTAGGAGAAAACTTTCTCTTTTTTCTTCCCACTGTTTTTTCATTTCTTTTTCCCATTGCTCTTTCAGTAATTCTACCTTGGCTGTTGACTGTTTCAAATTTTCAGTCAAATCTTCTAATTTCACTTTACAAAGAGTTAGCTCTTTACTAGTATTTTCTAACTGTTGGGCTATGTCCAGAAAAACGGGGTTTGGGGTAGATTCTGGAAAGAGCTTAAGTTGGCTTTGTGTGATTTGGTTTTGTGTATTTTTTATGCTCAGGTAGGTTGCCAAGATGCTGAGGACTTTAGAGAAGGTTGGGTTTTTTCTATTGTGCCAGAGGTTATCTAGTAAAATATGGTCATTCTGATCAAGATTCATGCCAGGCAAGGTTAAGAATGTAAGATTGGAGTCTGGGGGTAATATGGGCAAGCCTAGATCTGAGTCTATTTGGACAATGTGGGTTTGGCTAGAAGAGGCCATGTTTCCTGAACAAAATTTTGTGTTAGATAAAAGAATGCTTTCTACTTTGTCTACCGTGACTAATGTTTATTCAAAGAAGATCAGGAATTTTAAATCTATCCTATATGATGCTTACAAATTCTATCAAACTTTATTAGTCACAATTCATGTTATCCAACATGTATTGCAGGTTGGTTAAAGTGGAAATTTTGTCTCGGAATTATTCACCATATTTTCTATTTGATTCGAGTATGTTATGGCTCATACGGCTATCACTGCATGGTTCTTCATCAGAGGAATTATGATTATGAAATGATTCGTCTATAGAAATAATACTATAGATGCTTTCAGTATCGCTAATATATTCATCTAAAGCTAATACATCTTCAGTTACACAGTCTACAAGAATAGAGGCCTTATTGTATAGATTTTTTCGTTTTGAACAGTCCCTGGCTAAATGTTCAGGACTGCCGCAATTAAAGCATGTTAACTTGTTTTTGTAATCCCTTTGGGTATTATATTTTCTAACTTGTCTATGTTTGTCAAGATAGGGTTTTCTAGCATTAGATTTTCGAAGGTAGTATCTTTGTCTTTTATCTTTAACCTAATAAGTTTTTGGGTGTCTAGATTCTTTACCGTATCTTTGTGGTGTATAAATTTGTTTGCAAAAGCTATATTCTCCTTTTAATTGTTTGGAAATATTTGTCTCAGTACATTTCTTTACTAATTCTTCAATAAAAAATTGGATTCTTATACTAATGTTATCTAGTTGAGGTATTGTTTCTCTTTATTTGTATTTTTTATGAATCTCAGAACCCAATGGATCTGGTAACTTAAGAAATAGGCTTTCTCCTATCTCTTTATTATAAAAACAGCCTGCTAAGGAAGTATAATAAAAGAAATCTTGTAAGAAAGGTTTAATATAGCGCCAGTCTTTAATTTGGAGTTGCTCTAGTTTTCTGATCGAATCTTGTTGTTGTTTAAACCTTATATTTGGCTGGTATCCTAATAAGAGTAATTGTATTTTGTTGGCAAAGTTATAAATATTTTTTCCTAGAAGGATTTCTTTTTGTAAGCCTTGGGGGTGTTCTCTTTTGTATGCTTCCCAAGATGCTCTAGCGGTTTCACCTAAAAATTTTTCTGCCAATTGTACATTTCTTCTGTTGTCCACATTTCCCGATTCATCCTGTCCCATTTTCTAGCAACTCGTTGAGACCATATGTCTATTACTGAGGGTAATAATTGAGGATCATGAGCACTTATGTTCAAAATTCTTCCTTCATCTAATAGATCTTTTCTATCTATGATATCCTTTTACCCTTAGGTGTATGGGTCTATGGTTTCTAAAGGCATCCTTTTACCCTTAGGTGTATGGGTATCTCTTTCCTTATATTCTGTTAAGATAGGTTTATATTTAGCCTTAGACTTAAGAAGGGTATCTCTGTAATATTGTTTCTTTTTTATGATATACTTGTATTTTCACCCACTCCTCTATTTTATGTAAAGAGGAGTTAGGGCAAATTTTATTTCAATCAAAGTTTAGCTCTCTGATTTCATCATGGTATCAGAGCCCGCGTCGAATCCTTCGCCTCAGCGAGTCGTCGCTGCCTGAGCGGCGCCAGCCGCCGCCTGATCGGCGCCAGCTGCCGTCGCCCACTCGTTGTCGCCCCTACCGCCCGTCTCACGTCCCGCCGCCTCCACTGCTGCCATCGCCCTCTCCCGTTCATCGTTTCATCGTCCTTCGTCGCCTGTTGCCATCGCACGCCTCCACTGTTGCCATCGCCCGACTCTCGTCCGTCGTCTCACGTCGCTCTCTGCCCATTGCACGTCTCACGTCGCCTGTTCGTCGCCTATGCCCTCTGCTGGCTATAGTCTGCCACAGTGAGTCGTCTGCCACCGCTGGTCTCCTCCCAGCGACGTCTGGTTCCCAACTCCGCCTGTCTCCTCTCAGCGCCGCCTGCCTCTCAGCGCCTGTCTCGTTGCCAGTCCGCTCGTCTCTGCTTCCTACAGCTGGTCTGCAAGCTGATCTTCTTCTCAGCGTTGTTTGCAGTCTCCTGTGGCAACATCCATTGCCGCTGATCACAGTTGTCGCCTCTGGTATTTCTCTCTTCGCAGTTCTTCGTCGGCTTCTTTCTGCTCAGCGTTATCGGCTTCATCTC
>JAANDH010000567.1:0-93727 GCA_011799765.1 Nymphaea thermarum
TATGGCCTGTTAGGGCATACTTATGTCATTGTAACCCTAATCTTTAGTGTGAATGATAGTTATCAAGAGAGAGAGAGTCTGGATGCTAGTGGGCACCGACTCCTCCTCATTCGTGGTTTTTTCTCCCTCAAGTTGAGGGTTTTCCACGTTACATCGTGTATCTTGTTCTTCTTTTCATCTTTTCTCGCGTTTCTACACTGAACATGCGCAGAATGCTCAGCAAGTTATCACTACATATGACATCTGGTCCTGTGATGCTTAGTGAGTTGTGCACATTGGTCCCAACTACTGCATATTGAATGCATGGAAATAAAGGTACACTTCCTTTCTATATCTATAATATTCTAGAAAGAAAGTAGGAATTCAACAAAGAGATTCAAGATTCTGACCATGAGCAGAACGCTAGCAGCCTATTCAAAGGGGATTGGCTACAGGTCATCGGATGCCTTAGGGGATAACTAAGAAAACAATATTAGAAAAATGCAGTTAGCTGTCATCACACAAGCTACTCATAGACAGGCTGTAGCAATAATGACCACGTGAAGAAGCACAGACCTAGTCCAAGTCCTAACATCCATACAATTCTAACAGGCATTTTAGGAACCATTCTGTTTGAAAAGACATGTCATATATATGTATTTGGATCTGGATTGGATCCAACTTATGTAAGTTGTGTTATCTTCACAAGTCCCAACAGGACATGGGAGCATGATTGTTATTTTGCAACATTTAATGTACTTTTATTTCTTGTAATGAGAATAGGACACACCGAATAGAGTGAGGTTGCTGTCACATTGTTCAAGGAACCCCTTTCTCTGTGTCGTCACTTCTTTTCATGTTGAATGAATATCAATTAAAAGATGCAGCATGGTATCAGAGCCACAGATCAGAGGCAGTATGCTTCCAAACGTATGACACTGTCATCACAACAAGCCATGCAAAATGAACAAGCAGCATGTTTGCTCCCACATTTATAAACAGGAAGCGGGCAACTACTGCCCATACTGAGTCTGATTGAAGCCCCATCTAGGTTCCTTCACTTGGCTGCCCATTCGCAACATCTCCACATATTTAATGTCTCAATTATCTTCATGGACATCAAAAATATTATGCTTATATAGCCAAAAAGCACATGGAACAAAAAAACAAATCATTTTTTATGTAATGAAAAAAATCTTCAACATGAGTAATGAGAGAAAATCTTCAAAATGATTATACAGCAATAGTCACTGTCGCTCTGCAAAAATTTGGTTAACAGTTTAAACTTTTTCTGTTTCTTTAATCATTTTAATCACTATCTTGACTTTCGAAAATGTTTTGCAAGAAAATTGTCTGTACATAGATTCCGAACTTCTGAACTCTCAGCTGACTCGGTGACTCAATCTTCAACCAGGTCAAAAAATGGAAAAACCAAGAATTCAGTAGAATTAGCGAAGTCATGGAATGACTAGGCTAAGCATTAAGTTTTAACAAGTTAGCGAGCCTGAGACAGCTGAGTGATTGAGTATTTTTGGTGATTGGCTTTGACTGTGATTTTATTTCACCAATTTGGGATGCTTTTTGCGCCCATTTGAGATTTAGTGTTCCTGACACACTGATCCAGGATTGTATGACATGCACATTGACAAGAAAGAGGAAAGAAAATCAGCAACAAAGACTGATATAATGCCCATTCTAATAATTACTACGAAAAGATACTGGTCATATCATTCACAAAAATGCTGCAACACTTTATCAGTCCTGCACTTGAGTCCCAAGATATGCAAGTAGACATATGATCTACGAAAATGTGGAAACTGACCAAAAAGAAAAAAAAAAAGGCAAGTCAGTCAAACATACTGCATTGAACATATATTACCAGAAATGACGAATTCCTAATGTCAGATAGGCAAGACTGCAGCAGTCCTCTGCTTTGGAGATGAGACAAAAAAAATTGATCTCGATCAATGCTGATTAATGTGTCCAAGACAAAAATTGAAACAGTCCTCCCAA
This sequence comes from Nymphaea thermarum, assembly GCA_011799765.1. Lineage (NCBI taxonomy): Eukaryota > Viridiplantae > Streptophyta > Magnoliopsida > Nymphaeales > Nymphaeaceae > Nymphaea > Nymphaea thermarum. Next base: position 1,993 of record JAANDH010000567.1, read on the forward strand.
TTTCACTTGCATGTTTTGCATCCTTTACAATCTATAAATAAAAAATGAATGAAATTAGGGAACAAGATAAGAAGGGGATGATAAAACAGTACACAAACAAAATTGGAAAAGAAAAAGCATGGCTATGACCAAAATTTAAATGAGAAACAACATATATGTAAAAAGTGCACAAGAATTTGACTCTTATAACTAGTGCTTAGTCTTGGGATGGACAGTCCAAACTGAAACACAAATGCACTTGAAACCAAGTACACAAAGGATGAAGCAATGCAATATAAAAACAATTTTTCACAACAATGATCAACCATGGTCTATGTCACCATGGTATGCCGATTTGGCCAGCGTACCCGTACCAGTACGGCGGTACGTGGTAGTACGTTTGGATCTGGTTCCGGGTCGGAACCAGATCCAAACCATATCACAATGTAAAAAAAAAAAAAAACCCCCGACGCCCTCCTTCTCTGTCTCGATTTTGTTTGTTCCTTCGGCGGTAGGTGCTTGGGTTCGCTAGCGACTTTGGGCAGCGGCGACAGACGGTTTCTTTATTAGGCACTTTTTAGGGTTGCTGCTACAGTTGGGGGTTTGATAGTTTGGGCACCTACCGACAAGAGCTTGGGCAGCTGCTGGCGATTGGCGACGGCCGGCGATAAATATGTCATTGGATTGCATTTTGCAGATAAATATTTCACAGGTTAAAAACCTTTCATCGGATTGCATTTTGCAGACAAATGCACTATTTGCTTTCCCTTCTCCTATTTTTGCACAAATAGAAATCCCTTCTAGTGATTCTGTCTTTGGCCTTTGAAAGTAGAAACTAAGGCAACCAAATTTTAGGAAAGCTCTTTTAATCGATTGTGATGTATAATGAACTATAAGATCAAGCATTCTCAAGTTACTTATTTTAGTTTCTTTTTGGTGTATGTTTCTCTCTTTATTTATTTGTTGACATCACATCTTGTGATTTAACTTATTTACTGTGTCAAAAGGTAAGGGCATGCAGTCGAGTAGAGATTGTGAATTGGAAATTATTTGAATGTATGCATCTTGTTGATGGGGTAGGCTCAAACTCATGGGGTTGGTGAGACCATTGTCACAAAAAACGTGTATGGGTATTATACGGCAAGGAAAAAGACGGGTATAATACGGCAAAGTTGTATATCTTGGGAATAAAACAAAAAAATCTCAGAATTTTTTTTAAAAAAATTATAACATTTAATAAATCCTGAAAATTATTAAAAAAATAAAAAATCATAGAAAGTACAAAAAACGCAAAAATACTCGTATAATACGAGTTTTATTCACATTTTTATTTTCTGGCGTTTTTTAAAAAGACACGTCTTTTTAACATTTAATACGGCTGAGACATTTTTGGCGCATTTCCTTCTTTGTTAGAGGCACATCTTATCATTTTTACTCGAAAAAAGGAAATTCGGTAGGCAATTTTAACATCAAGGCTTAGCTTGGGCCCCTTACTGTAGATACAGGAATGGATTCATCAAGAGGAATCGAACAGGATAGATTTGTCAACCACCTACGGCTATAACTCGGATAAGTTTTGGAAAATGAGAGAGATAAGGGGACATGTTCCCCAAGATGGCAAAAATGAACTTAGGCCAGATAATAAGCGTCCTGTTGAAACTGGCTTTCACAAATCTATGCAAAGATGGATTGTATGGAAAAAAAAAGTCAAGATCTAGTGGAAACAAGGTTAATTTTCAAACTGAAATGTGTTTATGAGATGGATATCCCTTTACATTCCATACCACCTTTTGCAAAAACTGAACACCCATCATATGCTTAATTTTGTGGATGGCAACTACATACACTGTATAATATTCAAATCTATATTAACCTAAAATTACCAAAGACGTTCAATATCCCAAATTAAAAATTGTTAAAACAATGAAAAACTTAACTTTGCAGCAAGAACAGAAAGAAAGCAACACAAAAGGACTGCATCTTCACGAGTCAACCGTAAGAATCTAAATCTTCAATATGAAATCAAAGCAGGAAAACTATGCAACACTATGCAGTGCTTAGTAGAAATTATCGACTCTATGAGACTATCAAACAACCAGAGACATGTCCAACGTGATTCTTCAATCTACTATTCCAAAGCTATGTCTATGGCATACATCAAGAGCCTCCAGCCTACTTGGTGGCAAACATATGAAATATCTATGCTTAAACTATAACCCGGCATCCATAATTTCATGGATGGAGTTGAAATCACAAATGGCAAAGCATACAAAAAAGAGGAAAAAAAATTAAAAAAAAAAACCTCTATGGGAAAATGAATTGAACAAATGCAACACATATGCTACCTATAACCTAAAATGTTTCCTTAAAAATAATCAAAATGACCATTTAAATTACTTCAATACATGAACAGGCATTAAACTAAATAGGATTTTATTGTGTATGACTTACTCTGTGGAGTCCTGAAACAATTTAATGGTCACAAACTTGAATTTTATTGTGAAGAAAAGACATAAGAAGCTATTAAAACCATTGGAGTTCTAGTTTTGTTGCATAAAGTAACCCATAAGAAATCTTTTATACAAAACATAGTATTCAACCTTAAGAAAGTTCTGTAATCTTAAATTCATAAAAGAAACTTTTTTGCCATTGTTTAAAATACTCCTAGAACTAGTTTCAGAGTATATCGAATTGGTACTCTTCACAGTTACCTTATGTATAAAGTAACGTGTCAGAAGATACAGCTACCTAACATCAACATCGGATTAACGTGGGATATGAATTCAAAACTCTGCATATTTTCAAATTAAGAATACATATGGCTCTAGCTTAGCTTAGACAACTCAAGTTCAAGCAAGCCCAGCTTGCCTCGAAATTCTCGTGAACAGCCCTAGCTCAGTATACTAAGATTAGCACATAGACGCCAGAGCGGAACCACAAGTTTTGATGTAGAAAACCATCTCCTTTATCAAAAGAAAACTGAAAAATTAAAGGCACTAACCACATCAAGCAGCTCACGAGCTTCCTTTTTTAGTATGAAAAAATTGGCTTTGTCAAGCTCCTCATGCTCATTATCAATCTGGTAATTTTAAAAAAGAAATTGTTAAGATATGTAAAAATAATCAGTATTAAAAAAAACAAATTTATAAAGTCTAGAAATTATCACACTACAGGACCTTCTGAAGGACCACCTCCACATCTCCATCTTGCTCTTCTTGCAGCAAGAAACGCAATAAAGGCTCAGGAATATCGGGATCAAGCATACTTTGGCAATACTGGAAATAATTTAAAAGTAAAGCATATTGCCTGAAATGGAGAAATGATTATGTCAGTAATCATTAATAAAAGGGGGACAACAAGAGAAACAAAGGGTCATTAGAACAGATATCCAGACCTCCGGCGTAGAAGTTCAGAAGATTCACGTCTGAGAATAGCAACAATGAGTTTCAGCAGTATGGACTGACATGCAGCACTTGACAATTGTGACATAGAAACAATGTCAAGGCATGTCACACTGTCAGAATCAATGTTGCCAGGGGATAGGAATCTCTCTTCACGTAACTTGGCCATGCATGTAATGGCAACCTAAAAGACAAGACATGCTCAATCAGGACAAAGCCTAACAAAATTTAACTGGCATCAAATATTATTCATCATCAACCTGTGTCAAGATTGCTGACATTTTAATAGAGCAATCTGGAGAAGCAGAAGCCTCTAATGTTGCATCTAGCACTCTGAGGAGCAAAAGAAAGAATATAAATAATATTCAATAAAATCACAAGCAGATAAAGGTAAAAGAAGATAGTTGTCAGTTGACATACTCAAACAAAATCTGGGAGCGGTTCTCAAGAAACATCATCCGTCTAGAAATGGATACCTGATTTCAAAAAGCAAAGGAAGCGTGTTATGGACAAGATTGTTTGTGCACAGATGTATCAAAAAAGGATGTTGTGCCATCTACCTCAACTAACTGAGACCAAGCAACTAAGAGGTGAAGTTGTGCAGCTTGCTCCTCAAGCTTGCGATTGTATCGCCAACCCCACCTTAGCAGCTGCTGGATAGAGTTCTTTAACTCAACTATGTTGCCTTCATGGACAAGGGAGACACTTTGTGGGCCCACGTTACACATCTAGATTGAAATATAAGGAAAGGAAATGTCACAACACACAACAAAAACATGGGCTAATTGGAGACAAAGAAGAGACACATAATGTGAAATGTTTCCAAAGAACTAAAAGGAAAACTAAAATGTATATGTGGAAATGGAAATATGATATAGCAACCTGACACAGTTTTTCACCAAAGGAAGCCAGGTCAATTAACCGGTCACCTCTTTCTGAAAAATAATAAACACCGCCTTTGTCAACAGTTGCAGGGTTTTGAAGAATACTGCCAACCTACATGTGAGATCACAATAACAACAAGGACAAAAAGGTTCAAAAGAAGCAACAAGTTTACAACAAATGGCACTTCTGATTTGATTACAATGAAAAAAGCAACCATATCCATATAGGCATTATCATAATGGCACCATTTCTTTATTAAAAAAACAGAAACAGGTATTCCAAATTGCTATGATTGTAAAGAGATATAATAACAACATCAGGAAAAAAGAAAAGGGTAAAAACATTGTCTTTATCTGAACCAAAACAATCAGGAAAATTTGCTCTAGCTGAAATCAGAAAATAACAAGCATATGTGACGAGCTTTTGTTAGAACATACATACTTAAGAGAATGTACGGGAAGATTTGTCAGTTTGTGCACATTTTATATGCTCACTACGACCCAACATTGTCATGGGATACCTAACACACAATTTTCTAATTAATATGGTTGCAGCATCAGTAATATACAAAATTCAGTCAATTGTCAAGGGGTATAATGGGGAATCAACACTAACACTATTACTGGCTGTTAACTTCCCCTAAAGTTCATTTTGTTCCTTTCTGTTCAGCCAACCCCATCGTCCCAGTAACAGCTGTAAAGATTGTATTGCAAACCAAAGGGGAGGATCAAGGACACAATGTATCACCATAACGTGGAACCATAGAACACAAGACCAAAGGAATGAGAGAGAGAGAGAGAGAGAGAGATAGAACAGGATACATGTGCATGTAGATACTCATAAAATCTATGTGCATATAGAAATGTACGTATGGCACTTGGAATCCACATAAAGAGCAGAGGGAACAATAGTGGGGCAGACAGAAACCAAAACTTCCAACATGAGTCATTATTCAATAAGTTTGTGAAAAACTGCACAGAAACTGAAAAGGGCACATGACAAATAGACCTCAAAGTTCAAACAAAATAAGGAGAAACAAAATCTACAAAGCTCATGGGCCTAACTGATGGTCTAACAATAAAATCTAATAGAACACGGAACCTCACTGACAGGGCACTCCTGTTTTAGAAATGCAATGAGAATCACATTTTATCCTGAGATTCTCATATGAAACTCACATTCTTCCGCTTTTCCTCCCAGACATCCTATGCGTCTTCCACTTCATTTCCTCATGTTGCTTCTGTGCCCCTCATACATTTAGCAATTTACCCACAAACTTTTCTTTAACCTTACTTTAACAAGCATGATTTTCAGGGCTTAAGAACTTACCTGATTCCTAAAAAACATTATTTTGTTACACATACCTCACCACATATGATCTTAATTTTTTTTTAACTTTATCAATTCAAACTGCCAATTTTTAAATAACAATGAAAAAACTCAGTGTATTTGTTAGTTCAAACCACACTAACAGTTGCATCTTGATAGCTATAGGTCCCCAATTTTGTTGTAAAATAATTATAATCCTGTAGGGTTTCATAATGGTAAAATTCTATCTGCGAGTGAAAAAGGTGAGTGTGGTCACAGGGTTTGGTATGTGTTGTTAGGATACATATCTTAGGATTTAGCATCATTATTTGTTTTAGAATTTAATTTTTAGTTCTTTTTTTTTAATTTTTTTGTAATTTTTACTTTCCTTTTGAGCTGCTATAAGCAGCTCTATTTGTAGTTGTTGGGACATCCAACAGCTACATTCTCTACCCATTGGAAGCCTAGCGGCTCCATTTTCTATTTCTTATTTATAAGTCTTTTGACTATTTTGTAAGCTGAGAATAATCCTAGTGGTGGTACACTCAGTTGTTATAGTTACAATCACAAACTAAACTTCTATGATGAAGTTTCGAACACATCCTAAGATACAAGTGACATGGAAAAAAGCTAATAAACCATGTCAAAATTGTGAAGATTTTGTTCCTTGTCCATAGCAGTCCTCAGTGTTAGCTTAACAGAAACAGAAGAGAAAACCATACCAATATATCCAAGCTCGAATTAGAAATTGATTGTGAATAATCGTGAACTGCATCTGGTGCCCTAAATTGTACAATATCAAGAAGCGCCAAAACCTGCAATGTAGGAACCATGATATTAGAAGTTACTGCAGTAAAGAAACTTCAGAGAGTCCAACATCTGTCAAGCAAAGCCATGGCACCTTGGTCCAAAATTCATGTCACGATATAGAACTTATGAAGGGAATGAAAAATGGACATTATAATCATGCGACAAAAAACTAAGCGGAATTCTTTTGAACAAGAGACAAATAAAATTCACCATAGCCTTACCATAGTTTGTGAGCAAAAACTAAGACAAAAATATCATGTTTGGAGAGGAAAATGCATGGGAAATGAAAAGTAAAAGACTGCACCACCACGATAAATGCAAGAAAAACCTTTGGTACACGATTATTCCAAAATACATTCTAAAACAACCTAAAGTATGAGTATGTGTTCCATTCCATACCTCATGCAACTGAAAGATGATGTACACACAAGGAGTTCCATGTTCAAAGCAAAAGACCAATGGAAGTGATCCTTTGATCCTCAGGAAACTCAAAGATGACACACACACAAAGAATTCCTTCTTGGAAGCAAAATATTAAGGAAGTACCCTCAAAAATCTATACAAGTCTTAACAATTTATATGTCTAATCTATCAGAACAGGATACCTTGTTCTTGTCTATGCGTCTAGTCTTCATATAGTCAATCATATGCAAGCCACTATCAGTCAATGCCGAACCAGCAGATCCAACATCAGTTGTCTCTCTAGCAAACAATTGAGAAAGAACACGAAGGCAGACATCTTTATGAATTGACGAACCCACATCGCCCGCGTGCATTTCATAAGCCAAAAGCTTCAATAGCCATGCTCTCTAAAGGGCAACAGAATAGACAAAATGAAGTTACCAAGCAAGTACAACAAAAGAAGAAAAATACAAGACAATAAGCACTTTTACATGTTTCCCTTTCAACAATATTTATCAAAAAAATCCTCTGTAGTTTATGCAAAATATTATTATAAAAACTTTCAAATACAGAAACCAAAAGGGACACAAGAAGTTTCAAATACATTCAAGCATTGCACCAATTCTAGCAGTAACCCAAAATCAGGCAATAGGGTAATGTATCCTTGAGCAGATAGCCACGTAGATAGAAAGGCAAGAGCACGTCAAATTGATAGCCTCTGGCTACCAAGAGACAGTAAGAAACTCAAGCACCCTACTAATCCCCCTCAGACTATAGGGTTAGTCCTCAAACAACTTCATTAATCAATAAAATTGGGGTTCACCAGCACCACAGTACTTAAAGGTGGTCACAATGAACCGGGTCAGGTCTGGCAAGTAAGCATCAAGACCCACTTGTTATTTCTTAACCTGACCTGGTTACAAGTATGCCCACTTACGGCTATCATAAATGCTCAAACTACACTATGAATCTAACACAGAATGGATATCAACTTTTCTGATTTCTCCACTTGGTGCATTTTTTTTTTTTTTTGCAGAAAAAGAAAAGGAAATCCTCTTTGATTTCCATCTCATGTACAGCAAAAAGGCAAGGTGAATGCCTTATTACAGCATAAGACCGGTTTCTTCTAGTACATGGACTATCGAGTAAGTAAACATTGCGTTGTCTGGCTATGCCCAACTCAGTTACTAACAGCTGCACCCACAGTGCATCCAGTACACACGCAACTTAGCTGCAGCAGCCTATTTGCAGCAACAGTGTAACACAGATTCCAAGTTAATTTCTTACAACTTTCTGCAGATCAGATTTGGAACAAGAGACATGCTGTACCGGTCACCAAAACAAGCAACTACTTTCAACAAAGATGAGCTTCCTGAAGAACTTTTCTTAATGAATGTTCCTTGACTGAGCATGACATTTGAAATTATAAAATTTTATTCAACCACAAAAGATGCTTTCAGAAAACAATTGATACTAGCAAATACTAAAAAGTTTCTTAATACATTTGAAAGATTTTATCATAAGGGTTTGAAACTTTGAATGTTCTTGGAGTATCTATTCCTTAAAATATTTTTTTTCAACAAATTTGTTATACCTTTTGGCCTTCGCTTGCAATTATAACCTTCAAAAGCAAAATTGATTTTTTTTCCCCTCCGGTCGCTTCCAGTCATGTTGGAAGGATAGTGTGCTTTTCAAATCACCTCTGTCACACGGGTACTCCTCCTAAGGAGGAGTACCCGTATGGTACGGGTACGACACGGGTATGGGTACGGCAGGATACTACATTGACCGTACCGGGTACGGTCAACGTACCCAAGGTCATTTTTGACCTTTTTTTAGACTCAGTCAAAGTTGACTGAGCCCAAATTTGTTTGATTTTAATGTTAACGATTTTTACATTTTCACTTTTTAAACCATTTTAACATTAAAATTTTCGAAACCCTCATTCTAATGTCCCACTTCCCTCTTTTTTCTTCATTCTTGCTTAGTAGTGTTGGGATTTGTTTTTTGCTTCGCTCCTTTATCTTATTATGTAAAAGTTTATGTTGTTCCTTTGTTTGTGCCTATGCTTCTGTACACGCATGATTTTCTTCGGCCTTAGTTGTGCAGTAAATTTGCAACTGAGGAGAAGAGAATAAAAAATGATAAGTTTTAGATCATGATTTATGAATATGTTATTCTGTTTGTACTTTTTTGATATATACGTGTGAATATGTTATTCTATTTGAACTTTGAAATTTTTTGACATATATATGTATGTGCATGTGTGTGTACGGCCGTATCCCCGTACCCAAGTTTTTTAAAAATGGTCTGTACCCGCACCGGCACCCGTACCCGTACCTATGTGACATAGCATATCACCTACATTGTTTTCGAGGTGGCCAACATAATAGACTATGGCAGCGCATCTTTGCAACTCATAGAGACCATTCCAATCAGCAATCAAATTTCTGGTTGATGGTCCTTCCAATAACAAGGAAATTTATTTGTAAAGATAAGATTGACAGAAGCTAACCTTTAAATATTTATGACCACTGAAGCAATTTATCTAGACAGCAAGGCTGTTGCGGACCGACTATGTCTGGCCCAGCCAAGCCAGCAGTACGGGATGCTGCTTGGCCAGCTTGGGCATTACTCGGGCAGCATGTGGGATCCAATCGGACGTTGAGTCAAGCAGAAAGCAATGCACTTAAAATGTGCAGTGCGGTGGTGCAAAGACAAGACGTATAAGTGCATCATGGTCATCAGTCCCTTGAAACATGCAAGTCCGTTGTTGGGGAATCGATAGGGTTCCCCACATGTAGCGTTTGGATGCACACAGGAATGCGTGTGGGTTAGGGGCAATTCATCCGGTGGACGCATATGCAGCGTCCACAACCGCATAGAGCCACCCGAGAGCGAGCAAGTGAAAGCTCGTCATCGAGTAGTGCAATGGTTGGCCGCGCTGCTTAATGACATATAGTCGGCAGTTGGCTTCAGCTAGAGACTTCCTCCAATGGGAAGTTTACCCCCACCCAGATTTCGTATGGAAGTAGATAGGCACTCTGAGGAATGGCGATGTTCTAACAGGCCTCATGGTCACGGCTTGTCGATGGTCTACTGTGGGATAATCCTGGGTGATGGTGTGCCGAGTGCGTAGCACCGAGTCTGCGGTCCTAAAGGATTGATGAAAGCTTCCGCTACATTGAGAATGAGTCAGGCTGGCCGAAGGTTTGGAAACTTTCAGCACCGCATGGGCCAAATAGGCTTGAAAAAGTCAACCCATGACAAAGGCAACGCTCCCATTATTTTGTACAATTTTATACAAACAATATTGTGTGTACTAAAAGGTTTCTTTTGGGGTTAAGAGACAGACAAAAATGGAAGGATTCATATCGTAATAAGAAAAACAAAAAGGGAAGAACCCTCAATTGTGAAAATGCTAGAGGAAATGCAAGCAAAGGAACCAAAATTTAGATGCTCACCTGCTGCAGTGAACTAACACGAAGTGAATGATTTGTATGTCTTTTAGGAAGAGGAAGAACAGCAAAAGATTCCAAGTGCTGGAAGCATGAAACAAGAAAACTAGATGTATCACATAAGATGCAGCAGAATGACATAAGATGCAAGAGAAAGATACATCCTTTTCGTGACACTAGGAGCAGAACTTACCTTTGAAAAAAATTGGTACTTTTTGCTTGCCAGTAGATCACTAACAGCATTTCCCGTCAAGGGATCCAAGCATAACTCAAACACCAACTAATTATCAAGAAGGTAATTTTAGCATGTACAAGAAATAAAGAACCCTTCAAGCTTGAAAATCAAAATAAGACTGACCTGAAAACCAAATTCATGGAGTGATGCATTAACATCAGGGAAATTCATGGTCTCCAAGACATCGAGAATAACTCTCAAACAACTGAAAAAGCAACATAGTTTGTTAAAAGTAGATGGTCAAGAATCAAGACAACCAACTGAATATTGCAAGCAAACTATGCCCTTGTCTCTACCTGTAATGATATTTTGGCTGCAAGACTGTCCTTTCTATGGATGAATCGACATCAAATTTCAGAAGTAAATGTGTTAGATTAGGGGCAGGCCGGCTAATGTTGTCGATAAGAAGCTGAAATAGCAAAATATAACACCCAATCATATCCCAGAAAAAAAAACTTTTGCAGTACACGAGCAGAGTTATACAATGCTTACCTGCAGTATAAGAACACCAGAGTCATCTATATTATCCAAAGCCTGAGTCTCTTCAGAACGAACTTCAAGACAAGCTGCATAATCTTCAATCAAACTATCGGCAGAACCAGATTCTAGAAGTAGAGGCACCAGCTCCACCATGCGAGAACTATCAAAAATAGAAAAGAGAGTAAACTTCTCACAAACCAAATATTTGTAGCTCAAAATCCAGGTTGATTAAAACAATAACAACTGAATGCACCATATTCACCCACACCAAGGAGGGGAGGAAAGCTTTGTATACCTGCATTTAAACTCCTTTTTTTGTCCTTTCTCAGTTAACTTCCAATAATATCATTTAACATTTACGTTAATTGCAACAGACAGTTACTCTGAGATATTATACATAAAAGTCAAATGCTTGATTAGCTCAAACAAATTAGAATCCTAAAATAAGTTTTGAAAGGCAACTTATATAACAAAAGTTTAATGCTTCATTGACTGCTCTCTATATTTTCTTCTTCAGTACTTTGTCTGACCAGAACAGGTGTACTCCATAGCTACTGATGGAATCTCTTCTATATAAGTAGGGGATTTAAGTGTCTTTCTGCTTGTAATTCATATCTCATGTATGATTTAATGCCTTTGTACTTGTGGTTTATGTTTTGTGTCTGTGTGTCTGGTTCGGACATGGTGACTATGTGTATGAACAGGTTTGTAAGATATTAGCTATGAGCAGGTTTTTAATATGTTATTTTTTTGTTTGGCTAATGTATGATCTTTGTTGAATATTGTTTGTGATATGTTAGTTAGGAGAAGGTTTGTAATATGTAACAAGCTCACATGGTCCCTTCTTCCCTTTAAAAAATCAATGGCTAGTGAACAGATGGAATTTAATCCAGTGCAAATTCAAACGAATCATTGAAGCCTGGAAAAAAATTGCCAGGTCATCATCACACATAATGCGGAATTTGGAACTTGGAACTTTTTGTTCCACCTGACAATAGCCTAGTACTACATACCTGCCATTTTCATGCCAGGCACTTTAATACCAGGGATTCAAACATGGGCTATATATATTTTGACTAACTGAACAAAAACAAAATTTGTAAAGCTTTTCAGTAAAATATTCCTGAGAATGATATTTGTGACTCACTCATTCAAAAGGAAAAGCAAAGTTATGAGAAAAGAGAAAAATATCCCAAAAAATTGCTGCACTTCTGAAGCTTGTAAAAGTCATGCAAAGGAGAGAAAGACGGAGAGAGGTAGGGACTGGATATCTGTAGACCTCAATGTGCTAAGTATTTTGATGGAGCACTGTTGGATTTGTGGGAGAAAGTCATAGCGTACATACTCCAGTAAAGCCACAATCATGTTTCGATCTTGGGACAGTATCACATCCAATGGCTGCAGGACACTTGAAAAAATCAGCTCATAAATAGAATGTTCATGAAGCAGAAGAAAAGTGCTTTACCTGACATAGGGGTCGCCAGAAATCAGCAAGAAAAAGATCCTTATCAAAAACAAGAAGTATAATTTCAAGAGACAGAAGGACAGCCTTCTCCAAAAGGGGGCCATGAACTTGACTAGCCCGATCATTAATGACAGCATTAACACCTTGTAGAAGAATGCCCATGATACTGCTGAAAGCAGTTCGACCACTCATGAAGTCCTGAAAGAAAAATGCATGTGAGATATCATTGTTGAATTTTCTGTATATAATAAAAATGTCCCTGCATATCAGAATCCATAAGCTAACAAATTAAAAAGAAAAAGTCATTAAGAAGTTAGTATAATCCCAAAACATTGATTAGTCATTAGAGTCACCACTATCAGAGTTGCCATCTTGGCACAGCCTCTGGAAGATAATTCAGATACATAGTTGCCTTCTAGCTAAAGTCATGCAGGCAAGCAACAGAAAGTTCATGGGATTAAGAAGGAATTTAATGAGGAAGTGTCTAATTCATTCTACCGGAGAAGCATATCGACATTCTTGAATTTAAACAAATTACAATTATTAATAATTAGAGACTCATTGCAAGGATTGATACTTTCAGCAACTCAAGAACAGGGATCTCCTGCTCAGGTGAAGCTACAGGTTTGCTGGAAATTTGCTGTGGAGTCCGTTCAATATTTTCAATGTCCATCTCCTTAACATCGTACAAGGTCAACAAGCTGCAAAAGATCAAAAAACAGTAAACAGATTATTCAAAAATAGATTGCAAAATAAAAAACTGGCAGAGGATAAACACCAGAGTAGTAATACCTGCCATATGCGGCATAAATTACAGAGTAATTTGGCAATTCAATGCCATATCAGAAATTACAGCCAAAAATAAACAAACATTGTAAAACATAACGGGGTGATTGGGTGACACTTCAAAACCAGGATATTAAAGTGTTTGGGCGCCATCAACACTGGGTTTGAAGAAAACCCAGTTTTGAAAAACGCTGTTTTTGTAAAAGGGAGTGAAAAACTTGGTCCCCTTTAGGTTATCGAAAACCAGGTTTTGGATATGTCACCCAAACAAAAAACAAAGTATCTAAAGCTGATCAAAAAAATTGATTTTCATAAACCTAGTTTTCAAAAAGCTGGTTTAGAGGAGGGCGTCACCCAAACACCCCCTAAAATAAAATCCATTAGCAGATTCTGTGGAAAGACAAAACCATTGTATCACGGATACCTTTGCCTAAACTCAGAAGTGTTGAAACTTGAAAGTGTTACTCACATTTGAAAGTGCTGCAGGCAAGCAACAACCAATTGCCATTTTTCAGTGGGTTCAGCATATGCACGACGAGGAAAAGGTCCGAAAACATGGTCGTAAACAAACCTGAAGACCCCTAAGAACCTACGGAAGCAATAATCAATTTGTCATAATATTACAGAGGATAAATCACACCACAAGCTACAGATCTGAACTAAAAACTTGAAGAAGGTAAATTAATATGGAATCAAATGAGACTTGCAGAACCTTAAGCCCCGATCACTTGTATCGGTCTCTCTTTTTACAAGAGCATTCAACAAGTTAAGGAATGATATAGTTGAAGGGTATCTTTCTGCTCTCGCTTCAACTTCATTTAGTTCATATCTCATGTCATAAACCTGTAACATGTAGAATTTGATATGATTAAATACGAGTAAAATGAGAACTCAACAGACAGCCTTGGGCCCTTGATAAACAAGGCTGCCTAAAAGGTATAGAGAAAATGCATGTTTACTAACAAAAAAGAAAATCAAAACTTTGTGTCAATTTCTTAATATTTATCAGTAGAAACAACTATTTTCAGTTAATTGAATGTCGCCTCCTTCCCATGGATGAAAATTATGACCCTCCATTCCTTTCAAGCTCAAGCAATAAAGGCTCCTGGGCCAGATGTATTATAATTTCTTCATGAAGTTGCTATTTCAGTAGATATGTTTGCTACTTTAGATGCATCCATGTTTATTTGACATCCGAAGCCCAAAAGGTACCCAAACCTAGAAATGCTCATTTTTCTTGCTTGACCTAAGAGCATGATCAGTGAAACTTTTTGGACTTAGTGGGATTAAAAAAATCTTCCAAACTAAACATTACCATGTTAAACCAGTGCAATCATTCTATACATACTTTGTACATGGATATTTTGGGTCAAGGCTCTGATGTCATAGTTGCCATAGCAGGAGAAGGAATTATAAAGAAGTACAAAGATAAAAATTAGAAGGTCATTTCAAAATTTTGGAGATCCCAGAGCCAAAAAAAAGTAGGAATGACATGAACAATGTTTAGAAAGTGACAAGCTGGATTCAGGAAACAAGTAGAAGGACAAAACAAACAAGCATGTCCTGCCATTATCAAACGTCAGACAGAACAGACACCTTGTCCTCTTGATTTCTTCAAACAATTGGCAGATTCACTGATTGGTTCACTGGGACAGGACACATGTATGAAGAACTCATAATTCATTAGATACCCTTTTTCCATGGAATTAAAAATGGGCAATCCTGATCCCCTGTTCCTCTTGTCCCAGGAACTCCTACTAAACGACCTCTAGGTTCATCACTGTTCAAACTAGTGGAAGAAGGACAGAATTTCAAAGTAAGCAATGGAAATAAGGTTCAAGTGCACAGATCAAATGAAAAATGTTCCTGACAGAGCTATGACAAAAAAATCATGAAATCCTGTAAACATTAACAAAGTCATTCATACTCCTTTGCTACAACAAGGATCTTAACTAGTACACTGTTTATTATCACATATTTGGATCATTCCTGAATAATTTCATGGTTCAAGTGAAAGTGTAACAGATACCCTGACTTACTCAATTCATCAAACAATCAGGAAAAGTGATATCCAATGAACTTACAGCAAATGTTGCATGTACAAAAGAATGAGATATTACAAATAGCAGTCACCTGCATCTGCAACTGCTGAGACTGGTTTCCAATAGGAGGAGGACCAACCACTACTGGCAGATCATACCGTTCCAGGCAACTCCAAATTGTATCTTTGAGAATAGGAGTATTTTCAACAAACGTGGTGATGGTATTCCGCAAAGCACCCTAGACATGTTAACGTATTACAGCCAACAACAAATCAAGAAGCCAAACCAAGACTGCAGCTTCTCACCTTCAAGAAAGGAGGCACATTTTCATATCCAAGAAGCTTAAACAAAGGCTCAATGTCAGGAAACCATTTTGATCGCTCCAAAGGATTTCCTTTTTGCATTACCTAAAAATTCAGAAATATTCATTCCTATTGATCAAATGAAACATGTGGTGTTGGCAAGTGAAGTCTTACAAGACAAACAGATATTCGCAGTTGCAAAAAAAAACTAAAGAATAAACCAGACAAGACCTTCTGAAGAACTCTCAAGTAGGCAACCATCGCTTTGGCATCACCTTCTTGGAACTCAGGTAAGACAGCCGCTGAGGTCTGAAGTGACTGTTTGAACTTCTGCTCGTACATGGATAAGCAGTCGAACAATCTAGTCCAACTCACAGATCGGAAGGCTTTCCTCTGAAGTAACTGGAAAACCTTTAATGCACCTTCCTCATTTGATGCCTGGTCAATGCAGCTAATTTAGAGAAAGTACAAAATAAATAATTCCATAGCATCACAAACGATCATCATACCAAGGAACTCATCATTCTCAAGAAAGCAACAAGAGTTTGAAAGTTAGTATGATCCTCCCCAGCAAAGTTCACAAATGTCCATATGACTTCATTTCCAGCCAAATGCTCTGGTTCTTTCTGTAACATTTCAGAAACAAGGAAATACATCAAAAGACAAGTCAAGAGAGTGGATCGAGGAAGAAACAAGAGAAAAGAATTTTGGGCCAGCATTAAAATCTAGGAAGTTTTATAGCAGATCAGACTTACTACATACGATATAGACCACTAAGATAGATATCTAACTTGCAACAAAATTTGAAAATTGGAAGCCACCTAACAATCAGTTTTGGGCCTTTCACACCCTTAGAAATTTAGTGCAAATGTCAGGGGAGCACTAGTAAACAAAACCATGGAACTGGATGAAAGAAAAAACAAAAACATTAACTGAAAGGACAACAATGGCACCAAGTGCAGTAGCATCCCTTAGATCCCATTATTTCATTGGCCAAACATGGTAAGTCAATGGTATATATCAACTTAAATGTGAAGAGTATAATTCTCCAGCTATAATGACCAATATTTTTCTCCGACAGATATATATGAGCTTGGAGTTACCATTAAGAAGGCAGAACCCTTTTACCAAACTTCCACTTTTGTACTCACAATTGGTTGCTTATCTCAACCTCCCAATTGAGTACATAGGCAACAGAGTTGCAAAAAAAGAAAAAAAGAATAAACAGCAATAAATTGGAAAGCACCATACTCTCTTCATGATATTTATTGTTTGGCAATATTTTCAAAATATCTGAGTGTTGGCTAAGTGTTGACCATAGTCACAAATAACGTCTCGAAGTTTTAAACGGCAAGGTTTTTCTCGGGTATAATACCGTGAGCTTGAAAAAAATGGGAAAAATATGGTCATTTTTTAAAAAATTTTAAAAACTAAAAATGAGAGAAAAATAAAATAAGTGAGAAACTAATAACACAAACATCACAAGATAAGTAGATTTGCAACAAATAAAAAATAGAAAATGAAAAAAAAAAACTGTTTGGAATTAAAAAAACTGAAAAAAAAAATGAAAAAAGTGAAAAAAAAGCAAAACAAAGCATTAAAAATGCGCTTTTTCATTTTTAACTTTTCTTTAAAAAAACGCTTTTTTTAAGTTTTAAAGGCCACTTAATTCATCACCGCATTTTTTCAAAAAAAAAAAGAAGTGTTTTCTGTGACCATGACTGTTGATTAGAGCCTAAATATCCGAACCTAAGTCACATGGATACGAGTATGATTCGGATATTGTTATAGAGATATGGGTACAGACACTGTAACTTCAAAAAATATGGGTATGGAAATACGACAGGATATATATATACATATATAGCATAAAAAATCAATAAAATCAATATATAAATAAACAAGTGATATAAATAAAAACATTATATGTTAATGGATAATAACTCTAAAAAACAAAATAAAAAATAAGAAAAAATCAATTCAAGTAAAATTAAGTAGTTTGGATCAGCTTCGAGCTAAAAGGTACCCAAGTGTGTCCAAGTACCTGATTCAGGTATGGGTACAGCAACGTACTCACATGGGTACATGGACCTTACTGACGTACTCATGTGACATACAAACGAACTCATTGCAGCCTTGTCGCTATGACTTGACTCACCTTTGATTTAACCAGAATGGCTGAAAGCAACAGTGAGCTATGTCACATGGGTGCGGGGGACGGTGCAGGATGCGGCAAGCTCCAAAAAAAAAAGGGGTGCGGGTGCGGTGAGATCATATATATATATATATATATATATATATATATATATATATATATGTTATTTGTTATTTTTTAAACCTTTTTTTTATCAAGGTTACCTTGAACCGATATATCAATGACAACTTGGCCAAAACATCTTTCAAAACGGCCAAAACTCATTTGAAGTCGTGTCGGGCAGCACCAGCACTGGTGCAGGTGCGCCACCATAGTTGGCGCACCTGAGTGACTTAGACAGCGAGTTTCGCAAAAACTTCAATGCATGGGCAAGGCACACCAAGAAACTATCTTAGGGCCAAAGCCATTGGTTCTGGCAGCTTCTACATGTGAGGCTCTATCCCATGGCCAATAGAGGCTCTGTCCCACTGCCAAGGACAACAGCTCACCTAAGGGAAGCTAGGTTCTCCTACAAAGTTTTGAGTTCCTCCTAAAAGATTTGTACTTTGTACTATGGCCAACTCATCAGCACTGGTTGCACTGAACCATACCTGGATGTTTCCATGAAGGTCATAGGTATAGGCTTCAACAACACCAATACACAACTGCCACCTCAGTCATGCTTTGGAGAGTCGCAGCAAGTTGAGTGAAAAATTGCCAAGACATGACTCCATTCAGGCTACTCAATCAATGAGTCCTCCGATGTGCATCATCACCATAACTAACTTAGATACCAATTTCACATGGCAACTTCGTTTTTTGTCATTGTTCCAAGGGCAACCAAAAGCTCCTGAATACAAAGGAAATTTATCAAACTAGACCTTATGCTTGGTTGTGCCTAAATTTGATCCCAGCAGTCAAATCCATGTTCAAGTTTAGCAAAACTTAAATGAACGAGTGGGCGTACCATGATACTATTTTAAAGCCGACACTTCTTGTATTTACTCAGCTTCACACAAAAGTATTTCCCGAGTACCCCTAAAGGTTCTAGTAGGTAGCTATATAAAACTCTCAAAATTAAACAGTCCAAATTAGTCATTTTACAAATGGTGATTAAAAAAGCATGTGGAAATACGGATGTGCCATCCATGCCACTTAGCATTTCAATCATCCCATGCCGCCTCATCCCAATACCACATCATTTGAAAAGATTCAAGTTTCAGCCATACCCATAAGCTAAAGCACACAAACATACCCTGTCCTCCCTAGAAGCACCTTTTCATATTAAGCACTTGATCTTGCTCAATCTCCAGTAGTGGGTCACTCTGTGTGCCCCTGCACTGGCCTTGTCACATGAACCAGTGGATGAACATGCTCTCCATCATTCGTCTTATCGGGCTGGTAGTTAATCACTTCACTCTACCTGACTCCATTTTGTATGGACACTCTTCCAAGGTCGACAAACTAGTTTCCACATGTCTAGCACTCTAGCATTCCAAATAGGTCATGCCAACGTTCAGATCCAAGACTAGTTTATGTGGTCACTTTCTCGTGACTATGCCATCACAAGCCAAGCATCTCAGCCATCAGGTTGGACCAGCTGCCTGTCGATGCCAATCTGCCCGCTTTATCTACCTCATTGAAGCAAAGCCAACCTATCCTTTTGTCACTTGCACATGCACACATTGCCATAGCTGCAAAGTATGCATCTTTGACATTGTATCATACAGCATAATACCTTCCACTCTTTGCAATGACATTAAATAAAAGATAGGTGCTTTATACTCAATAGGATGAAGAATTACTAGACATAGACAATATATTCAAGTTGTAGAACATGCATGATCAACATTTATATATATTCCAATCAGAAGTGACATTGTACCTCGTAAATTTTGCTGACCAATTCTAAAAGTGATATAAATGGATGGGAACTTGTTTGTGAAATTTGTTCCTTCTCACTATCAGCAATTGCCAAGCTGTTTGGTCCTCCAGTTAGGTATGGATGCATTGTACTCATTGCCTTCTCCTTCATCTCTTTTACCTGTCCATTATATCTTTACAAGTGAAGGAAGTGCCAGACCATAAATATAAAAAAGAAGACATACATTTAACATAATGAAACTAAATTGTTCCTACATGGAAAAGAACAGCTTTCAGTTTCAAGGCTAAATCATAATCAAAATTATTATCAAACAAGATTTTTATTCAGATTTCTTTTCAGATAGGTTTTTTCTCAAAAAACTAAAAATCGTAAATAACAAAAGACCTATGAAATACTAAGCGATCAATCCAAAATATAAAACCAATAAAAAATCGTTTGACACAGGAATGGAGGGGGGGGAGAGAGAGAGAGAGAGCAAAAACTTAAAAGATGTAAAATATTTTTGAAATCCCAAATGAGATTCATTTGAAAATACAAGTTAGTTTTCTGATATTGCTGTTCCGTTTCAAAAAGCTATTTATTTGAATGATTCTGTACTACTAATTTTGATGAATAGAGCCTAAACTAGACAGAGACCACAAAGATTGCAATAAAAGAGGCTGCTACACGGTAAAAGATGCTCAGAAACGGAAAAAATTAATCTGGGAATAGAGCAGTATTATCAAAACAAACCCAAAAAATTATGCATTTAGTCTATAATAAGTATAGGCTAATGCCGTAGACAACACCAGTGCCACTAGTAACATGCTTCCATCATGTTATATGCTAATGAATAGGCCACAACCAACACTTGTGGTTTCCTCTGGTGAAGAATGCATATTAAAGTTGCAAACTATCATCAAGTGAAAGAGAGGAACCTTATCTCGAGCAATGGGATTGGATAGAAAGCATGTAACAAGTTTATGCATGTACGCGGTATACATATAGACCATGTCGTCGTCATCATTCTGCAAAATATATAATCAGAAAATTTCAGGTTATTTCACAATTGTGATGTCATAGATGGAAGTAGAGAGACAGATCAACTAAAACAGAAAGACGAAAGGAACTACTAGACTGACTTGAGGAATACTTCTGAAACTGTCAACAGTTTACTACTTTACACCAAATGAAGCACAAGCAAATTACAAATGTTCACATGGGCGTGGGGTGTCGGTGCTGGCCCAGGTACAGATGCAGCAATTTTTCAAAAAAAAAAAAAAAAGGTGTGGGTGCAGCAAGGATGCATGTATATGTGTGTGTGTATAACTGTATATGTATATAAATCATTTGTACAAAGTTATTTAACTGTTTAGTAGTCATATTTATCTGTATTTATTTACATATGAGCTTTTTGTATTAGAGACAATTTAGTTATGTGCTAAAATGGTCAGTTTTAATCCAGTTCAGCTGGCCGAACCGGATGTGTTGTGTCGGATAAACACCAGCACGACCACCAGCGTCAACATAGGTGTGGCAGTCATTTGGAAGCACCCATGTGACTCAGATACAATGCACGACCATAAAGAAATCATTTTATCAATTTAATGTAAAAAACAGGTTGCAGCAGCACAACAGTTGAAAGATACTAGAGAAAGCATAAAGACTGAAGACTCTGAACAGCAAAATTAACCAAATTTTGAATGTGATACAGGAGAAAGGGCAAAGAATTCAAAAAATAGAGTGCCTTTACTACAGTAAACAACTGATGAAGAAACATCAGTAATGAAGTTCTATTAAATTGACCATTCTATTCTACAGCATTGTCCAATTCCCCATTGAAATGTATCCTCTGCATTTGATGGGCAAACCTGATATGCAGCTGTACGAAGGATTTTATCCAGTAAAATCTGGAAAGCATTCCTTGAGCAAACAAGCTCCAGGCATGAAGTAATCGAGGCAGTTTCAGCAGCACTATTTTCCTCTGATGTCAGCATCAAGTGAACAGTCCAGGTCAGCCTTATGGCACCAATGAATTCTTCAACTTTTTGATCATTTCCAGAAGACATCATCTTAAAGGCACAGCAAAGAAAAAGACAAGCTGGGATTATGCACTAAAGCAAAGTACATTGCAGATCATGAGAAAATATTGTCTTATAGGGCAGCTTACTAGTTCTTGAAACTCTCTTCTAAATGAAGTGTCGTTGCACAGAATAGATGTCTTGTCTGGGGCTGTGCTTAAAGCATCTGATATAAAAGATATGACAATCCCAAACAGTAGGCTAAAAACAATCTGCCTCAAAAAGAAATACAAGGTCAAAGAATGAGACAATAAATGCAAACTAGAATTCACTGTGTTGCAAGAACACTGGCACATGATTGTGTCATGCATGGAACAAAAACACTGAACAGGACAGGCATTGAAATCCTAGGCACGGGCAGGCAAGAACATATGCACATTCAGATGTGTGTCTATGCTTACATTTTTCAGAGAGGAGGATGGTACAAGAAAAGTAATAAAAAAAGACATTCCAAATATGTGCACACAAAAAAAGACATCTTTAAATATATGAACTTTAAAAGTCCGCGAATTAGAAGTTTGAAAGATAGCAATGAAATGCACTAAAGCAATTAAGTGCCCAACTATGGACCCTTCTGATAGAAATCTAGCACCAATATCTGCAACTAGAAATCTGTATTCACGGAGAAGGGTAGAGAGAAAGAATGAAACAAGAAGAAGCTGAGAAGAAGGAGCCGTAACCAGGATGGCCTACATGGCCCATATTTATAAGACTGAACAGTTATAATTGCAGAATCCTAAGAGACTCTTCCGAATCCTAGGAGACTTCACATATTATAAGGACATTGAATACCTCAACACAGTTTACAAGAACGTATAATCCTAAAAGACTCTTCAATCGTAGAATCCTAAGAGACTTCACATATTACTAGGACATTGAATAACATGAGACATCGCTCAACATGCTGGATTTTGGATCCAGATGGAGGATCCAAAAATCTTGTAGTTTAACACCCTCCCTCAGGCTATGCATGGTTTTGAATAATAAACAGCTTGCTCTTCAAAAACCAAAACCGATACTTTGTCAATCCTTTAGTAAATATGTCAGCAGCTTGTTCATTAGTTCCAACGAAGACTGGTTCTATCTCTTTATTCTCCACCTTCTGCCTGACAAAATGTTGGTCAATCTCAATGTGTTTTGTTCGGCCCTGTTGTACAGGATTGACAGCACTGCTCTTTGTTTTCTACTACTCCAAGATACCAAATTTTTTCCTATAAAGATGCAAAAACCAGAGATAGATCTTCTTTCGTCAGGATCTCCAGCCCAATCAGCATCAATATATGTGATTAACTGCATTCATATGTGTGTCCCTCAGTGCATGCATAAATTGAGACACTTGATTTACCGCATAGGTAATATCAGGTCAGCTAAATGTTAAATATTGCAAAGCACCAACAATGTTGCGATATTTGGTGGGGTCTTCTTATGTTTCCCCATCATTTATACTCATCCTTTGGTTCAGAACACTCGGTGTTTCAGCAGGCTTACAATCTATCATGCATGTTCTATCCAATAGGTCAAGAGTATATTTCTGTTGTGTCAAGGTAAGATGATCTCCTTGCCTATCAATTTCAGCCCCAAGGAAATATCGCAGGCTTCCAAGGTCTTTCATCTTAAAGTTTCTCATTAACAGACCCTTTTATCTCATCAAAATGTTTTTCTGAGTACCCTGTAATGATGATGTCGTCAACATATATAAGGAGGAGGGTAATAACATTTTCTTTCTTGAAAATAAAAAGAGAATGGTCGAGAGGACTGTTTCAAAATTCATATTCCTTTATTTTGTTTGAAAAACTATCAAACCATGACTGTGATGCTTGCTTAAGTCCATAGAGGGATTTTTTCAATTTGCAAACTCATTCGCTGGAGTCTTTTTCAACAAAACCAAGAAGTTGCTCTATGAAAACTTCTTCTTTCAAGTCACCATGAAGGAAAGCATTTTTAACGTCTAATTGATTTAGCTTCCACCCATATTTAACATAATCACGCGAATGGTTCCCATTTTGATTACGGGACGGAACGTCCAATCAAAATCATGCCCAAACTGTTGAGTAGATCCTTTTGCTACCAACTTGCTTTGTGTCTTTCTATGTTGTCATCAGGTTTGTATTTGATTTTGGATACCCACTTGGAGCCCACTATGTTCTTTCCGTGTGGCCTTGGAACGATCTCCCATGTTCCACATTCATGCAAAGGCTTCCATTTCTTCTCTCATAGCCTTTCTCCAATGATGTGATTTTGATGTTTGATCAAATGAAGTAGGTTCTTCCTCCTTGCCAACTTTTGACATATATAACTGAAAATCAAGTGATAAAGAATCATAGCTAACCCACCTGTGAATAGGATGGCGAATGCGTCAGGATCTTCTAAGGTGGGGCATGTTGTCTTGAGCATTTCTGTCCCTTAGTCGTCGATTGTAGATAAGACCCGAATACCGAAGTGAATTGCTGCTTTGTTCCTCATTATTACTTTCATGATCAATTGATGACTATATTGGACCCTCTTGATTTTCAGTTTGGGGCACATCAGATGACTGTATTGGTCTCTCTCAATCTTCACCCTGAGGCACATCATTTTCTGAAGTAAGATCTACATTGAATAACTGTGTATTGGTCCAGGGATCATAAAATTCAATGGTCATAGGCATTTCATTAGTATCGTCAAAATTATGCTCATCAAAAGTAACATTTCTTGAAGTCTTGATTTGTTTAGTTGTTGGATCATAACATCAAAATCCTTTATGTTCATCAGCATATCCAACGAATCTACATGGAATAGCTTTGTCTTGAAACTTGTTCTTCAAGACAGCATCAACGTGAACATAGCATATACAGCCAAAAACCTTCTATTTCTTATAATCAGGTTGTTTGCCTAAGAATGTGAAATATGGCGATTTAGACATCCAGAGTGTCATAGGCAAACAATTTGTTATGTATACAGTTGTATGGAAGGCTTCAATCCATAAGGAAATGGGCACATTAGTATCATGCATCATGCTCATGGCGCTTTCAACCATATGTCGATGTTTGCGCTTAACTACACCATTTTGTTGTGGTGTGTAAGGGCAAGAGATTTGTCTAGTTATCCCTTTCTCACATAGAAATTCAATAAAATCAAGTGAGGAATATTCTCCCCCGCCATCACATTGAAAATGCACCACATTGTATGAAAATTTGGTTTGAATCATGGCATAAAAGTTTCAAAATATGTGGAGTACTTCTGATTTGTGTTTCATGATGCAAATCCAAGTGAATCATGAGTAAGAGTCAATGAATAAGACATAATATCATGAACCAGACATGGAATCAACAGGGGTTTGGCCCCCAAACATCAAAAAAAATAATTTCAAAGGGTTTGGAAGCCCTTTGATTTATATTATGGAAAGGTAAATCATGACTCTTATAAAGTTCACAGCTTGAACATTTTTTGACACTTGAAGTAAGAGGTAAGCTTGATCTTGGAATGAGACTATCTGTGGCAAGTTTTTCAATAAAATGTCGACCACAATGTCCCAGCCGATTATGCCACAGATCAGATTCCAAAAATTGGTTAGAGCCCCTTACTTTTGATTGGAAATGGCAAGGACTTGGAACTGGTGACGCATTATGAGAGAGATGTCTTCAATCCTATACCAAAGGTGGACGAATCTTTGGGTAGACATTCCTTGAGGACATACATATTCCCTTGACGCTCCCCTTTAGCAAACATTTTCTTCGTTTGGAGGTCCTTGACATAGATAGAAGAAGGTGTGAATTCAACAGAAGAGTTTGTATTATCAGTGAGTTTAGATATGGATATGATATTCTTTTTTATATTGGGAGCAAGGACAACATTGGACAATGATAGAGAGAGATGACAAAGGAATATTTGTATTTCCAATATGTGTAATGGGATGAGATTTTCCATCACCTGTTATAATGCAATTTCTACCATAAGGGGATAGTTAGTCAATTTATCTGCATTTCCTGTCACATGGGTGGTTGCACCTGAATCCAAGAACCATTCTTCCTGCTCATTTTGCTTTATAGTCATCTTGGAGAATGCGGCCGTCAATAATTGTTGCATATCTTCGGCGGTTGTTTTAGAATTTTGTCCTCCTTGTTTCTAATCATGTCTTACACCTTTGTTTTTATTTTGAGAATTAAACCAGCATTGTGCCTTCAAGTGCCCTTTTTTGACATTGAAAACAAATTGATATTCTTCTTGAAGTATTCAAATGAGGCGTACCTTGGTTATTTGATGTCGGTAGAATGTCGCGACCACCATGATCAAAGTTCCCATGATTCTGACCAAATTTTACATTCATGGCCAACACATTTTGGGAGTTCCCTTGATCAGTCCTTTCAATGACGCTTTTCATATTCATTTCGTGTTGGAGGAGTTTACCTTGTAAATCGTTGAAGGAGGGCAGAACAGGAAGGACCTCAAGAGCTGTAATAAAGGCATGATAATCATGGCCAAGTCCACTTAAAGTTTGATGCACCTTCTCCTTATCAGAAATGTTATTCCCTGAGGCAGCAGGTTGGTCTGCAACAGCCTTATTACACCCCAAATAATCTATGATAGATGTTAAACCTTTGTTCAAATTCTGAAATTCTTTCTTTAAGTACATAATCTGAGCTTATGATATTTGGGAAAAAGTATCAGCAAGAGTTTCCCATAATTAATCCGCAGTACAGTCATCGGAAACTGAGAGTAACACTCGTTGAGATGGAGCAGACAAAATATATGCAACCATACTTTGGTCACGTCTCATCCACACAACATGTTCAGGGTT
Source organism: Nymphaea thermarum (assembly GCA_011799765.1). Lineage (NCBI taxonomy): Eukaryota > Viridiplantae > Streptophyta > Magnoliopsida > Nymphaeales > Nymphaeaceae > Nymphaea > Nymphaea thermarum. The sequence goes on from JAANDH010000567.1 coordinate 28,402, forward strand.
GTTGTTTTCTTGAACAGCAATGACATCTCCTACCTCATCCTTTGTTTTCTTGCAGAATAGATATTGGTGGAGCCTTTGTTGAACCATCGACATGTCCAAAGAGGCCTTGACTTCTTATAAAAGGCATGATCTGCCTTTTCCAAGTTAGATAATTCTCATGTTGGAGTTTTTCGATAATAAGATGAGAAAGAAAATTTGAGGACATACCAGAATGCGAAAGGTTTTCCATGACAGCAGAAAGGAAGGGTATACAGGTAGAAGATGAAAGGGAAGGAAGACACGATATTCATATAACCTGGCTCTGATACCATGATAGAAATATGGCACCAATATCTGCAACTAGAAATTTGTATTCACACAAGAGAGTAGAGAGAAAGAATGAAACAAGAAGAAGTCGAGAAGAAGGAGCCGTAACCAGGATGGTCTACATGGCCCATATTTATAAGACTGAACAGTTACAATTGCAGAATCCTAAGAGACTCTTCAATCGTAGAATTCTAGGAGACTTCACATATTACAAGGATATTGAATATCTCAACACAGTTTACAAGAACGTAGAATCCAAAGAGACTTTTCAATCATAGAATCCTAGGAGACTTCACATATTACTAGGACATTGAATAACGTGAGACATCGCTCAACGTGCTGGATTTTGGATCCAAATGGAGGATCCATTGAATCTTGTCATTTAACACCTTCATGCTGAATGGTTGATACTTCATTCCAGAAATGCCAACTGTCCAACTACACTAAGATTGTCCAACTTTGACACTCACGTATAGTTATTTTGACTTTTTGACACTTCCGACATGCAATGGCATGTAAACCAGTGAGCAACACCATCCTGCTTCATCAAATGTGTGTGGAACATCATGGTCTATAACAGTATAACTAACCAGAAGAAATTACTCAAGCAGAGCTGTTCCACAGATAAAGAAAAAAGATGGTCAAAAAGAAAAGCATCTTCAAAGTACACAAGGCCTGAACAATACTGGGAACTTTCAAAAGGACTAAGAAGAAAACCTGAAGCTTCTGTGTCTCCTTATCATCAGTTACTTCAGCAATACTCTCTTTTAATCCAAAGAACATGTCTTTCACATCCTTTGAGTCTGCAGATTCAAAAATTCATCAAAGATGTCAATTAACAGAAATGATAGTCATGTGAAAACATGTTGAAAAACACATTCACGTTACTATTTCTGCATGTGTGCACAAGGACTGGATATCATGTTACATGTTCATGTATTCTTTGTCGGTTTGTCCTCACTAAAAGGACCAACCTTTTGACAATTTATGCCATTAAAATGTAGAGAACTAAAACAAGCTTTCCTTATAACACATGGAAACAGCATATGGAACATAAGACTTAGTCACCCTCCAGCCTCCAGGCTGCACCAAACCCTGTGGATTGTACCCTTGGCCAAGTGCTTATGCCTGCTTAAGCCTGCATAGAGAACGATACTAACAACCAAAAGTCAACCCACTGCACCATCCCTCTTGTGGTTGTGAAGCAAAAAAAAATTTGTCTTTTTTCTTCCTTCGTCTGATTCATGCTTACAAAGAACAAACAGAAACTAATCGTGCTAGTTGTGGTTATTTGTTCATCATATGTTTAGAATACAGTAAATTGAACCAGGAGTACTCACCTTATTTCAAGAAGCCTAATACAGCCCCTAGAATGAAATGATTTGGAAAGCACAATATGAATTGTCCTTAGATTCTATGGCTGCTTTTTGCATGCTCTTCTGTACATCAATCAGGTCCATGCCAAGACTGTCAGGCAGTTTGCATCATTGTGGTAACAAAGCCACACATCCAGTTGAATCACTTTTAGACTCGGAGTTCTTAGTCCCCATTCTCTCTTGTTCCTGAGCGTTCTTCTCATTACTTAGCTTGGATTATCAAACCTTTCCTATTATTCATGTCCCCTAATGTATTCCAAGACCAATCCCCCCTCCCCAACCAAAACACACACATACCAAGAAAAGGCTTCATCGTTCAGATCTGCCTTTCAGTTCGTAATCAACATCATGCACGAAGGTCAGCTGATGCCAGCAAGTCTATCTGTATTTTGACTAGAGGAACATGACATAATTCACAGCTTATTCAGTGCTCATCTTAATGATTTGCAGCCCTATGTCGATTTTGGATTGACAACAACCACAGTAGTTGCATTAGTGTCCCATGTGATGTCCTAGTAAATAGCTGTATTAGCACATCACCTGATGTCATGGTAAGTTGATTTATCATCAGATCTCTCTCTCTCTCTCTCTCTTTATACACACACATACACACACAACACACACACACACACATTGTAATAGTATGTACATGCATATTGCTGTTTGTAGGCGCTCCACACTTACTTAAAAACTATGTTAGTCATTGCCTTTCATCGTCTGGCATGCCATTATATCCGCATAAAGGTCCTTTACTTTCTTTGAAACACTTCCAATCTACACATTTTTCTTCTATCCACCAGTAAATGTATATGTATGTATATCATTGTCTATAGGCATTCAGCACTTGTCTGGATGCAATTCGTTCCACATAAAGGTCCCTTACTCTACTGTGTTTGCAACACTTCCAGACTACACTTTTTTCTTCTATCCATCAGTTCCACCTTCCAATCACAAATTATCCAGGACAAATTGACTTATCTTCCAATTATGCTGTCTTAAAATAACAAATTATGCATTTATCAAAAGCTTGGAGCTATCCATAGAGATGTGTGGCTCCAAGCTTACATATGAACTTTTGAGACACAAAGAGCAAGATGTAGTGACAAAATTTTCCTCATATATTGCCCCACAGGTAAGAACAAGATCCTTCACCACAAGTAAACAGTAACAAGCATACGCATGTCAGAATAGGTTTACAAGTTTTGATCATGGCACTGCAAGAAAATAGTTTGGGCATAAACGTTAAAACAATGTTCATAGTGTTGAAATTCTAAAAGCCCCTAAAGCAACAGAGCAAGGGACTCATGACATAATATGAAGAATATGGTAGATGGACTTACATTTATTAAGCACTGATTTTTTAAAAGAATTGGATGAGGGACAATAAGCCTCCAACCCAAATACACCGTGTTAATATGCTATTAGTGTAACTGAAATATTAGCCTAAGTTTTGGTCCATAATCTCCTAATGTGAGATCTTACGTGTTCTTATGGAGAAGGATGATGTTCAATACAAGCAAAACCATGACATCTTTAATCTGAATGTATTTGAAAATGCACTTACAATAGGAAAAATACATTTAAAAGGGGAAGAGACAGGGAAAGGCATAGCAGGCCATAGGCTAGGCAGCTAGTGTTATGAAGTCTTAATGAAGATAATCTATTGAAGTATAAGAAAATAATGACAACCACTGTACAAATTTGAAGAGAGCAAACCTTTTGGAGAATGGCACCAATTTAAGAATGAAAAGGACAAAACACTGAAGCCTCCCATAAGGACAGACAGCTAAGCTCTTATATCATCAGGGAAGCCAAATGCAGATCACTAACCAAAGCCAGACTATGTGGATGAAGGCCTCAATTATTAATCTAGAATGTAAGTTCCAATCAAAAGTTTCTTGATATAAATATTGCAGTTTGGAAACAGCTGTAGCAACAAATGAAGCCTGGATCAGAGCATAAATCCAAATATCAAGCAGAATGAGTACCTTAAGAAGGAGATTCAGACCATGGGTCCAGTATTCAAGAAGGAACACGCAGCTCATATAACAGGTTCTAGGATATAGGGATATACAATTACGAACAGCTAGTTAATAGGTTAGAAACTTAGAAGTTAGAACCATAGGCATCCCAACTAGCCAAATCAGGAGTTGAGACCTGGAGTTCAATAAAAAATCCATGTCAATCCAATCAATGTCTTGTCAGTGTTTTTGACATCCAAAAAATCGAAGCAGACTAACTGGCCATTCTGAGACCAGTTTTACCTTATGAGCATGATGGATCCATTGCATAAGGCTCATCATGCAAATGTCTGTGATACTTAAGACACACAACCCTTTGTTTTAAGGGCGGAAGGGGGAAAGAGAGACACACACAAGAGAAAGAGAGAGAGGGAGATGAATACGTTCACATATACACATGTATGCTTTTCATATTCAAAAACGCCTCATCATTTATCAGTTACAAACAACCATCATTCTCTGTCTGTGCCCACATGTATTTCATATCCAGCATTAGATTTTTTATTATCCATTACAAAAGAACCAAAACTATCCGTCTGTGTCTCAAATATACATGGAAACTATTCCTTGCTGGAAACATGAATAGGTTTTTTTTTTTTTTTATTAATCCTTAAGTTTAAAGAATCAACACAAAAAGGAAGAGAAAAGAATCATACTTGGCCGAACAACTAGAACTGAAATAGCAAGGCAGTGACCAACAGTAAGCCGCTCCCTTAGAATAACTGCATTACGTTTCACAAGAGCACCTCTAGAATCCATCACATATTGCTCCGCCTGATGCTGCCCACTTGATGTTGCTGCTTCTGCTCGACTGAGTTCCTGGGGGATCATCAATCCTAAGTTTGTAGAGCATAACTTTTAAAGAAGACAGTGACATAGATATGCAAGCATAATCACCGATATTTTAGAAATGCTTCTTCTATAATTTAAAAGGCTTGCATAGATGTTTGCCAATGTTTTTGTAAAATGAGATGGTAGGAAACCCATAGTTTCATAAATCTTTTCTACTGTTATCTATATTTCAATTTTTTTTGAATTACTGAAATTTTACCCCAAAAGAAAAGCAAATAAATAATTCCAAGAAACATGTTATTGAGTTGAGAATGATATTTGCGACCATGATCATGGAATACAAACACACACACATATATATATAAATACATACAGTAGAAGAATATAAACTAAATACTGAGCATGAATGAGAGACTTTTAGACTTTGATGATAAAGGGAAAATTATCTAAATCTAAAAATAAAGAACATGTTTTTACGTACTTACATTTTACACTAGGAATCGAGTTTCATGTCTTGATAAATGATTTGATGAACACAGTAAAATAAAATTTAAAACAACCTATTAGATGTCTGTGGGTTGATACCGACAGAATATGTCCAGATATCTACTACGGGCAGAATGACTGCATATGCAAAGAAAACACACTCTCTTCCAAGCACAGAGATCAAAAACTCAACTTTATCTTCCTCAAAAGAAAACCTTTAATATCTGCTAGAGAAAAGGTTGAGAAGACTATGGACTGATACTAATGAATCAGCACAAAAACTATGTGAAGCACTAATTCATACGCTAAAAAAAGATAAGCACCTTCACTTATTCAGTCTATTAGTTTGATTCCTAAGAAACATGAAAGTTGTTATGCTCTAAGCTACATGGGTGCGGGTATTGTCTGCTGGTAATTTTTAAATTTCTAAAATTTGGGCTTATTTTTGTAATGTAGGCAAAATCTGAGTAAAGTTAAGAAAAATTATAGATAAATAAAAAGGACTTTAAAAGGAGGCCAACCCTTTTAAAGGTTAAACCCACTCTCGACTCTCGCATCTAAACCATTTAGCGTGGGTGGTGAACATTGGGAAGGTGGATAGCACACAGCTTTGGAAGGCCATCAGCTCATGTAATCTCCCTCTCGCTTGCTCATGCTAGTGGCTAGTTGCTCGCCCACTAGTGACTTTTATTTGTCGCTGCTGAATCTTCTTGCTTTTAATTTGGTAATTTAAATTTTAATGTGTGCCCCATGCGTGTAAATAAAGGCTAGATGTGAGACACAACATGAGATGAAAAAAAGTCAGGCACACCATATCTATTAACTACAATGCAGCCACATAACCACTTGCAATTTTTGCATGAGATTGACTGAGACATTAATCAAATGGATAGACATAGATGATAGATCACGAAACAAATGCATGTAATTTGCAATGAACAACGTTAAAGGTACAAAGTGTGGAAGAATGAACGACTTATAGAAGCAACCTTCATGAGTGAGATCAATCGTTGTCTGAGCCCAGACTTGAACAAGTCTTCAAGGTAGCATTGGATATCAGACACGATATCTGCCTCAAGCCCTTGATCCAAAACAACAGCCTGTCAAAATGTTTTCATTTATCAATTTCCAGCGAGGACCTCAAACAAAATAGCACAAAGGAGAAATGCACGGCGAATTATAATACCCTCAAGAGCGTATAAAGAGAAGTAATCAAAGCTCTCCTCTCAGTGTACCACAGCCCTGCTGCAAGCCGGAAAATTTCCAACGGTTCCCGCCCAAATAGATCCCACTGCACACCAATTTATGCAAGTTAAATCAGAAAACACTCACTAAGCAAACTTCACAAAGAAGGGATTGCAAGATCGGCGGCGAGTTCGAAAACCTCCTGATGTGCGTGCACAAGCAACGAGACGCAATCGATTTCGTTCAGATTCAATTCGTCACTCAGCTTGAGAGCCTGCAGATTCGAACCCACAAAGAAAACGACGGAACAGTGAGTAAGTGAGTGAGGCAATTCCGCAACCACAAGACAATTGTCTGGTCCTTATACGGGAATATGGAATTGGAGGTCCTATACGGGAATATGGAATTGGAGCTTACAATCTGAACATCCAGGTCGTCGAGCGACGGTGAGACGTCCTGAAGTCTTACTTCTTTAGACATGACCCGAGTGCGGTCGGACGGTTTCGGCGTCTGTTACAGTTGCACAAGAAACTCAGCACACCCACACAAAAAAAGGTAACCAGAAACGGCGAAAATGGTGACAATGAAGTGAAATGAGACAGGAAGACGGACACCTACATTGTATGAGAGGAACGATCGGAAGACGGGGAGAGCGTCGCGGAGAGCGTGCTTGAGCTCGACTCTCTGCCGCGGCGTCGGGCCCCCGGGGCCGAGCAGGGTTGACTCGACCGTCGCGAGAAGCGCCTTAGGGGAAACCATGGCTGCACCCCCTAGCCTGAGAAAGAGAGATTGAAACAGAAGCCGAGAGGGCAGCAGAGAAGAGGCGCGAAATGGGCAGCGAAGATTCAAATACCGGGCGGATGGGAGGCCTCCACCCTAATCGCCCTAATCCGCCCGCCCTTTCCTTCTTGCGTCGTGTCTGGCGACGACTGATGCCGAGCCCGCCCCGTCGCCCACCCAAGGTCGCGCACTGCCGCCATGTACTGGCTAGAGCTCAATAAATGTATAAACAAAAATCATTATATGAACACGGTCACAAATGAACAGCAATTTCGTGACCATAGCTAATGAGTGGCATCTGCCTGGAGAGCTCAACTTCGTTTCATGCACGGTTACATGATGCTACCAGGGACCTACTCCTTCATATCTTATACATGCAGCGACTATGATGGCCGCATAAACTTTTTCTTGTAGCTCCACTTCTTCCTCTTTTCATTGCGTACACATTAAAACGCTGAGTTTGGCTCGTGTATCTAACTATCTAAGCGAATGTGATTTACATGGTCAACCGTGGCTGAGTTGATGCAAGATGGGGCATTGGATTAGGCATGGCCAGGCCAGCAATTTCAACTCGCACGATCGGTCCGAAAAAATTTAGGGCTGAGCATTGGCTTGACTCAGACAGTTAACATACATAATTATGTTATGTTTCATTGTATTTATTATATATATTGTTGCATTTTTTTTAGAAGCTGGTTAGAGGTTTTTTGATATTTTAAAAAGATGGAAGTATCCACTTTATTGTTATCTTATTTATAGTGGACTAATTTTGTAAAGTTGTCAACACACCCTAATCTTCTTTTATATGAGATTAGGTTACGTGAATAATAATCTGAACTCTCTCTCTCTCCCATATTGAACATGGTAGCAGAGTGTGATCTAGGGTTCCATGCTCCTTCCTTCTTTTCCCCATTTCTCATCTCTCCCGTCAAACTAGGGTTTCACATCTGAAATTCCAATTGATTTAAAAAAAAAAAAGCAATCACACTGGTTGGTGGAAAGGAGCTAATCACGTTTAACATGTAAAGACGTGATTAGCACCCTGGTGCGGCTGTTGAAGACGTTAAGTTGAAAAAAAAAAGAAACAAATATGATGTCGTTGTGTATGTTGCTGCCGTGGAAGAAGTTCAGCCTATCAACAAGGGTATGCTGATCAAATTTGATGTCGTGTATGTTGCTACCGTGGAAGAAGGTCGTGCCATCGACAAGGGTTTGATGATCTGCTTGGTTGGGTGCTGCCTCATGGATATTCGCATTTAGCGGTATGTTTTATTGGCAGCGTTGAAATCATATGGAAGGGGAACATTGTTGAAGTCAAGTCATGTAGACTGGTTTCAGTTTTTTCTTTTTTTGGCCGCATCGTTGAAGTCAATATTAGTTTCAGTTTGTCTCGTTTTCCAGCATAGTTGACGCTGGGAGGAGTTGTCCAACCTATGCATGCTTGCTACCTAATATCTATATCTAATATTGTTGCCTGATATCTACATTTGACAGTAGTTATCTACGCTTAAAACTGGTTTGCTATTCTCTGGTTATGTTCATGTTGCTGCCTGAAACTAGTATGCTATTCTCTGGTTGTGTTCATATTGCTGCCTGAAACTAGTTTGCTATGCTCTGTTTGTGTTCATATTGTTGCCTAAAACTAGTATGCTATTTTCTAGTTGTGTTCATATTGTTGCACGTCTGGTTGTGGTCATCTTGCTACATGTCTTTTTTTGTTGTGATCAACGTATTATATAATTTTACTATGGCTGACAGCAGTAGGTCAGAAGGGTCTAATGAATATAAGATGGCTAGTAATTCATTCTCCTATGGAACAACAATCAAACTTGATGGTTCAAATTATGAAATTTGGTCGAGGGTATTCATGATGTTGGTGGCTATATTATTGAAGAAGATGAACGCCTTGAGAAAAAAAAGAAATATGCTACTTGGGATGAAGATAATAACATTGGGATGTTATGGATCATGAACAATGTAGATTCTCATATCGCTACAACAATTACATACTACACCAAAACTAGAGATATGTGGTCTTTCTTGAAGAACACATATTCTCATGTCACTAATGTTATTAAGATCTTGCAGTTGGAATAAGAGCTTTGTAACATACGGCAAGGTGATCAAGATCTATCACAATATTTTGTTACGTTGACTGCTGCATATGAGAGGTTAAAAGCTCTTCGCCCACTGTGCAAGCACTGCTATGCATCTCATTTTGAAACTAGTATGGTGGCAAAGTTTATATCTGGGTTATCTTGATAGTACTCTGTGGCAAAGTCCCAAATCCTCACAGGTAGTGATCTTCCAGACTTACCAGACACATATAATAGGCTGAGTCGCCTTGTTGTCGCTCTTTCTCAGTTTGCGCATGACACACCAGTCTCCGCACTTGTGATATCAAGAGGATGAGACCATAATACTTTTACTGGCACCAGAGGACGTGGCACAGGCTGTGATGCAAGACATGACAGATTTCAGTGCTCTTATTCTGACAAGCTAGGTCAATTGGATGACCGATGTTGGGACAAGCATCCTCATCTTTGTTCTGGTGGGTCATCAGGGCGTGGTGGAGGGAGAACCATTGTAGGAAAGGGACTTCTTCGTCTAATGCATCTTCCTCACAGGCTACAGCTTTCTATGGACTTAAACAAGGTCCCCACGGATGGTTTCATAAACCAAGTGAGACTCTATCTATGTGTGATTTTCAATGATCTCAACTTGATCATTCATTGTTTATCAAGCGCAACACAGATTGTATAGTGACATTGATTATATATGTTGATGACATTGTTATCATAAGAGAAAGTAATCAAGAGATAGCTAGGACAAAGGAGTTTATACAAAAACACTTCGTCACAAAAGACCTTGGTCAACTCCGTTATTTTCTTGGTATTGAAGTGGCTCGTAGTAGTAAAAAGATTATGCTATTTCAGAAGAAATATGTTATTGATTTTCACCAGGAAACAAGATTATTGGGGGCCAAACCTACCACACTTCATATGAGTCATCGCATTCATATTCGTGATGATGAATCATCGACTTTTGACTCTCGATCTTACAGATCTGATAGAAAAACTTTTATATTTGACCATCACTCGTCCAGACATTAGCTTTGATGTGAATATACTAAGTCAATTCATGGAAAAACCTCAGAAAGTTCATTGGGAGACTACCTTAATGGTGGTAAAATACTTGAAATCAGCCCCAAAAAAAGGGGATATGGTTCAAAAAGGGAGAAAGTGTGGACATAGTAGCATACAGTGATGCTGATTATGCAGGGTCAGTATATGACATGAGATCTACTACAGGTTTTGCGTCTTTGTCGGAGGAAATATTATTTCTTGGAGAAGCAAGAAACAAAATGTGGTTGCTATATCTAGTGTGGAGTCTGAGTATAGAGCTATAGCTCAAACTACGGCTGAAATGTCTTGGGTCAAATCAGTGTTTCTAGAATTGGGGATTTCAGTGAACCTCTCAATGAAGATGTATTGCGATAACAGAGCAACAACCTATATTGCAAATAGCCATGTTTTTCATGAAAGGACAAAACATATTGAAGTGGATTGTCATTATGTTCGGGACTTGATACAAGAATGAGTCATTAACAATATTCATGTCTCTTATGAAGATCAAGCGGCGGACCTGTTTACTAAGGCGCTTTTCATTGGCGATTTCTTGAGATGATGTAACAAAGATTGATATATATGCTCCAGGAGGAGTGTTAAATACTTTTAGAAGTTGATTAGAGGTTTTCTGAAATTTTAAAAAGTTGAAAGGGTCCACTTTATTGTTATATTATTTTTAGTGAATTTTGTAAAGGTGTCAACACACCCTAATCTTTTTTATATGAGATTAGGGTTACGTGAATAATAATCTGAACTCTCTCTCTCTCTCTCTCTCTCTATCTCCTCTCTTCCTCCCATATTGAACATATATATATATATATATATATATATATATTTACTTGTTTATTACAAGAGGTCAAACTACACCCAACTTACTGATGAAAGCTGTCTTATCCATCATTATTGAGGAAAAAATGATATTAATTCATATATTGTTCTCATTGTATTTTTTTTTTCAATCATCCATCATCATGAATCACAACCCCCATTAAGGAGTTACTAAAAATTTTTCATTATTTTTATTCCAACCATGGATCACGATAGACCAGATAACCTTCATCATCATCATCATATATATATATATATATATATATATATATATATATATATATATATATATATGCACACATACGTGGCATATAATAAATAAATAAGTGACAATTTTTTTTGCGTTCACATGGTCGCTGTTTTCTAAAATGATCCATAACGCAACATAAATTTGGGATTTTGGTTAATGAATTAACCATGTAAATCGCATCCGAGTGGTTCAATTTTATCAAGACATCCCCAACTTGAGTTCGGCCCCAGCTATTCCTTGGACTAACATTGCCATGTTCAGGGGTATGTCAAATGCATTAGTATTGACCTTGCACAAATTAAACCCATGTCTACCTGATCTTGCACCAAGAAAACAAATTATCAAAAGCTAATTTTGTAGACACTAAAGCATGTTTCTAACATGATTTTGGCATTATTTCAGTACATTACGAGGCTTAAGGCACATCCTTTTTTTTGGGTGATTTTATGTGGTCTTCACTATCAGTGTATTTCTTCTTATGGGCATGATTCATTCTTCCATAGCTGTGACCAGAAAGCAAAAAAATTTCCTCAAATTGATGCCTTGAAACACCATGTTTAAATCAAATTTGGAATCTACACACCTAAGATCCAAGCTTGCCATCCTGATGTTACTCTTGAAAAGTATTCATATAGAGGAAGGCTTGGTTTTAGACCCGTGTATCCCAAAGCGTGACGATCTATGATCATACCATATTACAAGAAATCAAATGCCCACGAAGTATGCCACTCATCCATCATTTTTTATTACCCAGCAAGATTCCCCAAAGTATCATGTATTTCTCCTTCTTAACGAGGCAACGACGGGAGAAGCATTGTTTTCGGCGATTTCACAACCAGATGATGCCAAGTTGTTGGTCAATGAAACATCTTTTTATTTCTGGATTTTCTTCTTCCAAATTCAAGCGAACTATTGCAATTGTAAAACAAATTTGCTTTGGCCTCAAGGGGCATAGCGTAGCTGGTCGGGTTAGGGGCCTAAAAAAATACAGGTCTTAGCTCGATTCCCGTGGGCTCTATGTTCATGTATCTTAAGGTGGCAGAGCGCGACATCCAAGTTAAAGGGTGTCTCGTTCTATCACTGACACCGACGCAGCTCAGGACCCCGAAGGCAGGGGGAATGGGGGGACCTTCGGGCTTCACTAGGGCGGTGGGATTTACCCTCTCGCTCACCCGATTAAACACATTATTTGCAATAGTCATGCACATTTATGCCCACACTTTCAGATTATACGCCAATGGCGCTGGTGCGTGCAAGGCATGACACCCATAAATTTAAATACTGGGCAACTGCATGATACCTAAGATTCATACTCATCAATCATAATCATTTACTTAATAAAATGAGTTTGCTTCATTTGTTCCAGTTGATTAATTCGCCTGTGTTCGTCCCTTCTGTGAGGCACTTGTTACAATTTTTAATTAAAAAAAAAACAATTTTGGCTGGATAATGAGCGTTCAAAAAGTTCAAGATCCAATAGAAATATGGTCAATTTTCAAACTGAAACACTTCATGAGGTGGATGGATCTATCCCCTGCATTCCCCTACCACGTTATTCTTTGGCATGGACAGAATGAAGCATAAAAGGACAGCTCCTTCACGTGCCAACCGTAAGAATCCAAATCTTCTATATGAAAATCAAAACAGGAAACCTATGCAATTATCGACCCTATAAAGCAACCAGAGACATGCCCAATATGATTCTTTGATCCACATTGCCAATATTATCTCTGGAATACATCAGGAGCTTCAAGCCTACTTGGTCGCAAACATATTAAATTTCTACCATTCAACTTTATCCTATGATCCACAACTTCAAGGATGGAGTTAAGCGGAAGAAGATCTTATTTTAATATCATATGGCAGTGGTCTTCCTCCTTCGAGGGGCATCAAAATATCAATTGATTTGGTCTGATAACAACCCTCATATAAAAAGCTGGACATACCTCCACCAACCAAAGTCGAAAAAGCATAGGTAAAAGGATCCAATGGGAAAGGAAACTATGAACATACAGAACATTCACTTGCCCACTTAGAAGCAGCTGTGCAATGAAGCCATTGAAGAGGACATTGTACGATTGGGAAAACATGACATTCTCCTTTCCCAAAGCGGGTGGAGGAGAGATCATCCTCGAGGCCATCAATCCTAGCGTGGACCCTAAGCCGGCCTTGAAGGCCCTCATTGGGAACCAACCCGCATTTTGGCTAGTGTCTATGGTACAGAACGTTGAAACTCCTTCCGAAAGTGTTGAAGAGAGACCGGCAGAAATTCAGCATGTGATTGATCAGTACCCTTCCGTTTTTGAGGAGCCTAAGGGCTTACCTCCTACTCGCTCTTATGATCATAGGATCACCCTCACCAAAGGTGCCGAGGCAGTGAACGTGCGTCCATATAGATATGCGCACAGCCAGAAAGCGGAAATTGAAATACCAGAAACTTGCAGGATACGAGTAGTTCAAACTTCAAACCCAGTATACCCATGTAAGTGCTAGTCACCAACAATGCTCGGGAATAGGTGATACCAAAACAACCAGAAGAACATAATCAAGTAGATTAAAAGCAAAACATTTACCGTCATCAAAGTTCAGAACAAAAATATATAAGTTTGACGACCTTAACCCCTTCTGCCGTTTACTGTATGTATATTTAGCCAAAGAAAAAACATATACCAATCAAACAAATCAGCCACACAGAGGATTACAGTCCAGGTCGTGGAAATAAGTTTGACATCCGATAGCAGATGGCACAACCTAACCCACTGAGTTTTCTCCTTCACATCTCATAAACATGCAGACTTTTGCCGTAAATGAGTGTTAACTGACATTAAAGAACATGTGAAAATGGGCAAACAAAAATAGTTAAATCTTAAGCCTTCGCATGCTGTCCAACTTAAATTTGAGACTTTGTTTCTATATCCGACTTTTACTTTATGAAAACATTCAAGTATTTAACCTCTGCCTCAGAACTGGTAGCTGAGATCGAATTTTATGTGTATGGTGTACTCTTAGGCAACCATGTTGAAGATTGTGTCGCAACTGGCAGCTGGGATCCGAGCTTATGCCTTTGAAAGGGGAGGTTATACCTTTTCCCCTTGTATTTAAACTTGAACTCATATGCGAAGTCGACAACCACCTAAACATGGCACCCACCAAGTCCAGGACAAAGAAGCTTGGTTCCAACTGTCAAAACAATGAAACCAAAGTAGGAATAGAAGTTAAGCTTTGTGAAGAAAGTCAGCATTTGACAAATTTCAGGGAAATGGCAAAAGAAGCATTTGCTCAGTACATATATGTGTGACAGTGTGTGTGTGTTCTCTATGTAGTTCTGAAGCACATATTGTCAGATGCAACACTGAGATCGTGATACAAAACCCAATTACGTTGTCATTGCATCCAAACATGCCCTTCTACTCAAAGTCACATAGCTTCCAATATATTTTCCCTACTATTCTCCATTTATTCTTCCTTCAACATTTTATAGATTCTATTGATGAGCAGTTCCTTGTGATTTAAGCCACTTTCATAAGCTCATAGAACTAAACCTTGGTCCCCCAAGATCTCCCTCACTTCTTTAACTTTTCCTCTTCTTATGCTTCACCATTGTTTTGAAAATCTCCACTTGTCCAAGCATCTTTTTCTTCCTCCGAGGTTATGCTTTGGCAAATCTCACTCCAGCTTCAAGTCATGTCCTCAGAAACTGAGATTTAATCCATATTTGGACATGAAACATGTTCTTCATTCCTCTTACAATACATACACATGTATAGATAAATATATATAAAAACCATCAATTACTAACACTACCAGTCAAAAAGCATCAAGTACCCAAGCACACCTGGTGTGCACCTGACTCAAGTGCAGCAGCCTATTTGAAGCACCATTTTACAATAGATCCAATAAATGACAGAAGCCAGGACAAGAAGCGATACTGCAGAGCATATATATATATATATATATATATATATATATATATATATATATATATATATAGCTAATAATAGCTATGGCTTTTAGACAATTTTCATTCGTTCAATGTGAAAGAGAATGGGAATAGACACTTTGAGTGGCTGAAACTGAAGCGGCCAGATCCTTTATTCAAAGAAAAGAAATGAGCACTTCACAAAATTACAAATTGCTGCTGAACTTTTAAGCATCATCAAACAACCACCAAGGTTTCAAGTAATTCTCAAACAGCTGCTTCTGTGCCAAAAAATGTTAAAATTGATCATTACATAAACGCATCTTTGATCATAAGTTATTTTGAAAAAAGAAAGCCATTGCCCCTTAAGACAGCAACGGACGACAGCATCGACCCTCACTGTCTGGCAAGGGGGCAAGGATCGAGGCATTGACTGATCCACCCTCACTGTCTGGAGAGGGTCAGCATGGGCCGAGGTCAAGGACAGTAGTGGGGATTGAGGATGTTGAGGGTGGAGCCACAGCATCCCCTGAGGGTTGAGGCCAGCATTGCTGGACAGGGATAGATACAGAAAATGCAGCAATGCGTAAATATGTCATTATTTACTATTTGGCACAATAGAAAGAGAATTATAAACAAAGACATTGCAGGAATCAAATATACAAACAAAACAAATACAAATACAATGCCTATCTGAAAAAGAAAAACATGATTTACAGCAGATACTTGAATCAGAAACAAGGGTAAGGCTATTAGAAAACTATCTATCTTTGGTGCTACTGAAAGATCATCTTCTCAGTCAAGTACTGAAAGACAGTTGGCTCCTTGATGAAGTTAGAAGTAAGAATACATCATTACATGATAAATTTACCCCTGGAACATGAACTACATATGAGGGATTTCAATTTCATAAAACCAAACTTATGCTTGTGTACTTAATAGATCTACATCTGCTAAACCAGGCATTTCTTATTGCAAGAGTTGATAATTATGTTTTACGCAATACATGCTGAGGTTGGTAAGGTTATCAGCTTCTTGTATGCTTATAATATTATTGTCATAAGAAGCTAAGTAACACACGCATGGCCGGAAGGCTGCCGTAGCCATGTAGGCCGTGTCGACATGCCAACATGGGTACGCGACACACTTAGATACGCCAGTTTTGATTGAGTATTTTTTGTGGAATTTTGCATATTTTTTGTGATGTTCCCATATTTCTTGTGGAATTGTGCATATTTTTTGTGAAATTTTAAATACATATATGTATATATAGCTTGTCATATCCCCATGTCCAACAATTTTGAAATTGTTCTCTCTACCAGTATCCCCATCCATACTCATACTAGTATGAGTATCTATGTGACTTAAAAATAAGAAGTTATATATTCCCCAGAAATGAAATAAAACTTAATTGGACTTTTGTCACAAGGAGCTCCATGCACCCACATTAGTAGCAAAATGTCAAGACAGGCACATCTGTGGGCCTCTCCATTGTTTCCCATTCTTCTTTTTCTCCTGTCTCTTGCATGTCAAACAAATAAAGTTAACATGATCTCTAAGCAGTGATGATTCCCCAGGAGCGACAAAAAGAATAACCTCGCAAGCTCTTCCCAACCTATGCTGTTATTATATATCATTTTCACATCTCTGTCTTCCTCCCTATTTGTTCCTTTTCTCTTTCTTTCTTTATCCTATTCTGCTTTTGTGGAGCCTTCCCAAAGCAGTTCCATCCTCATACTGATCATGACATTTTCCTGGCTTTTTAAACTTCATACACGTTGGCACTAGACATGCTACACGACTTTTGCTGACATCAACACCATCCCTAATAATTGCCTGACATTATTGTGACATGCATTTATTTCATTTGCTATATATCACCTATCTTTCGAGATCTTCTCCTCCATTTCATGTTACCATGACCTTGAGAGTTTTACAACCTCATCGCATCTCCAAGAAAGAATCCGATCTCCTACCAATAAATTTTTTCTCAAGTTGCTGCACTCCAAGCCTAACGGGCCGAATGAGAACGGAAAGCAGCAATGACTAAAAGAGTAAAAGGCAACAAGAACAAGAAACACCAGCAAAGAAAGAAAAGTAAACCGCTAAATGGCATTAGCTTTAGACTTTTAATTGTCCTTTTAACTCAATCTAAAAGCAAGAAAAGAAGGTCGTATAAAAGAAATTCCATGGAGAAGCACGCTCATTATTCCAAAGGTTCAATTATCCATTACCTGTTAAACAGAACATAAAGCAACTAAACCTTAAGCCTTAAGTGGTCTAATTTATTCATATCAAGTCATATAATGTGACACATCAACACTTTCCTGGGGAAAGGGGGGGGGGGGGGCGTGGTGGTGTGTGTGTGTGTGAGAGTGAGACACAGAGAGAGAGAGAGAGAAAGAGAAACGAGCAGAAAACCTTTTACCTGTGCACGAACAACATCCAAAGTGGAGAGGGACATCATGACATATGGAAAATTATTGCAAACATTTCCCATTACCATATACTTACATTATATAGTCAGTTTTTGTCAAAACATTATTTTCAAATTTCAACACTGAACAATGATCCCTAAAGCAGCTTGGAAGCGGTCAATCCTTGAATAAACCCAATAAGTAGCTCTGAACAAAAAAAGGCCGCCATCTGCCCATTGCCACATCTTCATAAAGGATCTACGGTAGCACCATAAACTATGCTAGAAAAGGTCGGGTAGCAGAAAGAGAAAACATAGTGCCGTGCGATTTATGCAGCATATGTAATGATAACAATAATGAAGGGTGCCAAGTTTCTTCACAAGGAACACATTGTAATTAACAATACGATGGTAAAACTACTCTCTCTAAAATCAACCAGGTTGATCGCAAGAAGCATGACATACATCATCAAACAGTCTCGAATTTCTTGAGCATGTCACAATGTGGTGTCTGGTACGAAAAACCCCATTGTAGACGCTGCAGCTCGGCCCGACAATTGCTTGCAAGTATAGAGAAATAGTCTCTTTCGATACGATCCTCGAGCCTTAGGCGCTCCGTGCTCTGCTGAGGATAGTCCTGGTGGAAAGCCTCAGACTTCACATAATAAGGAACACCCTTTGAAGTGTCCACCCGAAGAATGTAAGGATGAGAACGTTGCAGGGAGTAGATGGGATCGGGCGAGGACAGAAAATTCAAGACCAGCAAGAGTAACACAGGGAGAACCTGAGCCAGAATTCTGAAATTAAACGGCCCTGAGCTTTGAGCTTCTCCATGGTGATGGCTTGCCCCTCTCCCCGTCCGGAATCTGTAGACGCCGAAGGGGGTACCTCCTTGAGGCATGCCAAAGAAGAAATTCCGGAAAATCTCATCTGCATCAATGTCTGCATCATAGAACCCATTATAATGGTGGGATCTCGCCGATGGGCGATCGTACGTAGGCTCCTCAGTTCCCAACAGATCGTATTTTTTTCGAGACTCTTCGTTGCTGAGGCACTGGAATGCCTTGGAGACGGCCTTGAACGCCTCCTCGGCCCCTGGAGCCTTGTTCTTGTCCGGGTGGACCTTCAGCGAAAGCTTCCTGTAGGCCTTGCGGACATCCTCAACGGAACACCCCTTCTCCAGCCCCATGATCGCATAGTAATCCTTCTGCTTCTTGATTTGCCTCACAACCGCGACCTGATCATCTGTGTACGTCCTCGACGAAGACCCATTTGCTGAATCCCCTGGCGATGGAGGGGGTGGCTGCCCCGACTGGGTCGAAGAAGGTGCAGCAGCCGATGAAGAAGAATCATTCGGCGACGGTGGATTCACGTCCTCGGCGGTGAAGGAAGCAAGGAGATCATCCACATCCAACGTCGGATCGAGCCGGCGCGCTTTGCTGATGAACTTCTGTGCACGAGCGCGATCGCCGGACTCGAGGGCTTCCCTCCCGATCCTCAGGCACTTCTGAGCCTCGTCCTTGTTCCCATCCATGATCAGTTCCCGGGACACGATTCCCGCTCGATTCTGAAACCAAGATCCCCATCAATCAAATAAACAAAAACCACCAACAAAAAAAACTCCCAATGAATTCAAGAGGAACAAAAAAAGAAATAAGGCTACAAACTCTAGCACTCAGGAGTCAGCAACCCAAACAATACTCGATATATCAGCAAAAGAAGTATGAGCGACGGGCCTGAAATCCCCCTACCCACCTAAAATTGTAAGAAAAGGTCCAGAAACCCAAAGAAATAACACATCCCCAGAACTGATAAACAGGATAAGCAACTTCTAGATAGACAAATCTCCAGAGAGAGAGAGAAGGGAGAGAGAAACGAACGGCCTCCCACTCTCTCTCTCTGATTGAGGGTAGGGCCTCGGATGAAGACGAAGCAAGCTGGTTTCTTACCTCCTCTTCGGGTCACCGACGGGAGAAAAGGGGGAAGGGAGGAGAAGGGAGGGCGGACCAACCAAGCGTCTGCCTTTTGATGGGTGCTTCTCGGAACGTGAGGTCAGGACTCGGAAAAGTCAAGGCGCCTATCCTCCCCGCTTCTTTCTATTGGCAACTGTAAAGTCCCACACAATATTTTGCAGCGATGCGTGCTCTTTTACTCCTCAAGTCTGAACATTTAATTTTCGAATCCAAATTATATAGACGTGTTAGGTGTGCTATTTATCATGTGAGTAGTTTTGATCATATTCATTGCAATGTTCATATTGTTTGGATATCAAAAGTCGGTTATAAGATTTCATAAAAAAAGAAGAACTAGTTTGATTCAACTTTATCACGTCAAGTAGTGAAACTATAGGACCATTTCTATTTCACAGAGTACCAGTTGAACATTTGACACCCCAAATAACTTGGCAGTAGTATCTTACGTATTAGATTTATATAGTAAATAATCTATGCATGTGCATGTGCCTTACTTGCACCATACGGATTCGACATGCTCCGATTAGTTCTTAGACAGATGATTATATCATGATATCTTTTTGTTTGTTTGGCCCGTTTACCAATTTTACTTTCAAATCCAATGTTTGGTGCTAAAGCACAAGTTTTTTCCCCTCATTGGATCCATATTAGACACAATAATACATGTTAGCAGTCAAGGTATGAACCACTCCGAGGCTCAAACTGCACTTTGCTTAGACAAACCTCAAACTAGATTACCCTAAAAGGATGCGTCCCTAGTATTAAGCTTTGGCTGACCTCGTCACTAAGTGGATAAAGCTCATTAAAGGTTCAATAGAGAAAGAGATAGAAAGAGTTATCAAAATTGTTAAGGCTTGTAGGTACCAAGAGTTGTTTTTTCATCCAACTCAAACACCCTGAAGCAGTAGCTTAGCCACAAGATGATTGGTGCGGGCAATTGTTCACACCAGTCTCTTGAAAGTTCTTTATTTTTAAATTGGGAGAGAAGAGTCAGTCGTCAGTTACTTCCCATAGACACTATTTTTCTGAACAACAAACGGTGAGTGTATGACACTTAGTTGATGGGTATCCTACTATTTATCGAAGTCCAAAAGCAATCCTGAACCCCAGGGCATGGGCATCCTACGTTCAGTGCTTACTACCGCACTCGAATGTAATGGAACTTGAAATTGGATTCAAAATTTTACAAAACATAGCTCATATAGAGCCAGTGATTTGTAATAGAACATCCTAGTTCAACCACTATCCATAGAAGTAGTTTGATTGCGGAGCATGACAAGAGTTCTAAGAACGGAGTGTCTTGTCCCAGGTGTTTTGATATAACTCCCGGAACACACAACAAAGTGTTCGTAGATAACAAATTTATGTGTTTCCGGGATCCACCGTTTGATGGCCGCTACTAGCTACAGTAAAATAGTGACAATGTAAGTTTCATTAAAATACTCCTCCCGCTCACCCGAAAGTGAAGTGGTGAAACTAGAATTCTTGCAATTTCTAATGCAGGTGGAAGTTTTAGGAAAACCCATCCCTGGTTGCCTTGTCGCATGCCTGGGAAAGACATAGTTTTTCATTTGATATTCGCATATGCTTAGAAATGCCTCTATCTATATTCCAATGGGAAAATATGGAAATTTCCACAAGGATCAGAAGCATAATTCTATATGTTCTTCCTTTCTTAACCACACCCGGCTATGGCTTGAGAAAAGAGTCACCATGAGAATAAACCACGCGAACACATCGGTCAGCCACGGCTCATATGCTACCAGACAATGGGGGACTTCTCCTTTAGCTTAGAGAGGGAGAGAGATGAGTCTCGAGTCTGGATTCATTGAGTTTCAGAAGCATAGCAACTTATTTTCCTTTTCAATTCCTCGCTTTCTTGCTTGAAATTCATTTCCCTTTCCTTCTTGGGGCACCAACAGGGGTCGTAGGTTCGGCATGACAAGAGGCAAAGAGGCTAACTAACCATTTTGGTACCCTTATGCATGAGCTGTCCGGTGACTGATCTTCAGAAGGAGCTTCGAGAATTAGAGCTAACCTCATCGAATGGCAGCAAAAATACCATAAATAAAGAATGGAAAGAAGGCGCGAAAGACCACCAAAATGGAAAACACCATCCAGGCAACCACATCTACGCAGAAAAACCAGTCTGGAGAGAAGAAATCAACTTTTGATTGACACCAATATGGACGCTGAGGATGGAAGCTCATCAATCAATTTGCAGCATTTCACACAAATGTCAAGCCACTTATACCCAAGAAAAAAAGGGTTTAGTAGCACCAAATGTCAAAAAGACTTACTACAGATCCACCCTTGACATTAAACATAGCAAGCCCCTTGCTGCTGAAGTGGGTTTTGACACGAATCCAACGGAAGTCTGGACCACTTCTCGCTGGAAGAAAGCACCTTCCGTTGTCTTTCTGGAAGAGAAGACAGAAGCATGAACCCCATGTGAGCAGTAGACTCAGCTTACTTCAATTTCCACTTTGAAAACTTTCGTATCTTTCTTGTCAGCTGGCTATATGCAACAATCAAACCTGCAAAAGGAAGCTTAGCCACCTATCCAATTAACAAGCCAATCTGTCCAGCCTATAAAAGACATGCCTTGTAGGACATTGCTTGCTAGAATGCTGGACACGGGTCGATACAGACTGACATATTTGACGTTCCAGCAGTCATGTCCAACTGAAATGAAGGAAATCACGACACACAAACTTCTTGAAGGTTAAAACGGTTTCTTGAGAATCCAGCCAGCATTCAGGAAAAAAGCGTCATAAAGGAATCTAGACTCAACTGAAGAATTTAATTGTCTTCGGGATCACAATTACAGGAAACAATTCACTAATTCAGCATGACTGATAACACATACGTATCGGCACATAGTGCGGCAACTCCATAAACTAAGAACCAACGGAGGTGATATGATAGTTAGTGATACACACTGGACCATTTTCCAACACCAAACGCTGTACTGTATGCAATGTATATGCAGAATATAAAATAACACCAAACTCAAAGGACATCAAAATTCTCAACATCATGCACTACAAGAAAATAGACCTGTCGATCCAGGACCATCCAGAAGGCACATAACATAAAGGAGGAAGTACCAAATCTGATCAACAGTCTTCATAGGAACCAGAAGTACCCGACTCATATATTTGGTGTAATCCCACTTGATAAGAACAACATGCTCCACCTTGTGATCTTAGGCATTCCAACAGAACTAAAAACCTAACAGGGCAATATTCTAATTGCCTCCATCCAACTACCGTTATGCAATAACAAACACAACCAAAAACAAAATGCTCTTCTACATAGAACAGTTTACTGGTTTGTCTCTTTGCCAATATAAATAATGACACCAAGACTTATTAGGATGGCTACGACTTAAATGTTTCATACTTCAAAATAATAAGTAATCTTCAAGGAGTCAAGGTCCCAACAATGGAAGCTAATAGACGCCTCATGTGTCATTCATCTTCCTTGTTGCAGGAAATCACAGTGCTCAGCATGAAGATATATCACCAATAATGCCCATGCAAACTGCGTCATATTTTTCTAACTTTAGCTCTTGATATTCATAAGCAGAAACAGCAAAATGAAAAATGAAATGCCAATAGAAAACACATATTGGTGACCTTAAAGCAAAGAAAAATCAGAGCATATTCCTTCAAAAAAGGACATAGAGTGGATCAAGAAAACATAGTGATGGTAAAAAATGAGAACCTCATCCAGTCAAATATTTTATGTCACAAATAATGCCCATGGAAACGCATGTTGATAATTCTGCAACAAAACCAGAGCTACAACAGGAACATTTTAGTGACAAAAGTACCATGAGAAGAACGTGCATCGGCTAGGGATAAAACAACCAAATATAACAGATCCAAGATATTGTTTTGAGACAGTTAGCTATCTCATATCACCATGAGAGAAGACCAGACACATCAGATAACCTCATAATTCATAGACAATAGAACGCCACATCCTTAACTTTACCTTACTTTTTTTACCTTGTTTGCATCATACATACTTTATTTGCACTTTGTTTTGGCTTCTGCTACTTATTACATTCAATATCAACCTCTTACCTACATCTATGGATTAACTCACTGGATCAGGAAAAGCAGCAACAAGAAACAAAAATGTGGTCATTTGGTAATGATACAGAATAAGGGAATATAATGGGAAAATAACAAGAACACAAATATAATAATGAAGTCGCTTAGTCAAAGCAACAATATCTATGACGAAAGAATAACAAAATCACAAATATAATGATGGAATTACTTAGTCACAGCAACTACATTGAATCATAAAAGAGATTTCAGAATAGATAGTAAGAGAACTGTTCCATGAGAGAAGATACACTTTTGTAAGGCTCAACAGGCTTCTGGAAGAATTTTAACATGAACAAAATCAAATTTAGAATTTGATCAAGCACATTCGCCCACAATCTTCATATCTCAGACAAAGACTATAATGAATTGATAAAACTCGGATCAAATTAACATATGATAAGCAAGAAAATTACAAATACTATGACCACCAACTATGAAATTAAATTTAAAATAATAAAAAATAAAATGCAACTGCATTCAGCTATGAATCTGTAACGGGATCTATGCATATTATATATGCACAGGCGGTTTCTTGTCATGGTAAAACCTTATCACCACCTTCTCTGTGCCCATATTTGCAAAAGCACCTTACAGATAGTATTTTCTGTGAAATCCAATGACATGCAACCAGCAATACACATTATTTTCCACTTAATAAGAAAAAAAATGAAACACTGAAGAAAGGGAAAGTCAATTTCCATGAGAGGGAATTACGGAAGCCTTACAGTTGTAATGGCTACACAATGATCACATACAATTGCTATAAAAGCTTCAGAATGGATGTTTATGTTATTCGATACCGGTAATAAGCTCATCAACCAACATGTATGAAAAAGAACAGCTCAAATTATTTAGCCAATGTAAAGGATATAAAAATATGTGGCAAATAGATTCATTTATACTGAATTAAATTTAGTCTTAGCACTTATCAAAGAACAGCCTCAAACAGGCGTCTACAAAGATTCTGATATACCAGTTAAACAAAGGAAGAAATGCCTTGCCACGGGAATCGCAATGGCCAGCTTGACTGAAACTGAAGACGAGTGGATCTGATACATCAATTGTGAGCACCATCATAACGAATCAGCATGCCGACCTCTTCCTACCAATCCATAGCCACCCTTCCCGTCTTTCATATCCCAGATCTGGAAAGCTGCCTAATGGTTTCTCACTTGATAATCTAAAAACTAACCGCCATCCAGTAAAAATCATGATCAAGAACTCCGATGTCATTTTCAGCACCCACCATCCGTGCCAACAACCAGTAATAGATACTGAGCATGTATCAACCCTACTTCATAATCGATAAATCTGCTTAGAAACTAGACCACCAAATTATGCTCTGCTTGTCCATTAAAATTATAAAATACCCAAAACAACATGAACAACCAAAATAAAAAGGGATCGTAACCACGAAAAAGGAGCCAAAAAAAAAAGGAAAAAGAAAGTGATCCTTCAATTCAATGCGATCCATGAGATACTGCGACGCGCGATCTCAATCCTGTGAATCGGTGTTCTTTCTGCCACTACCGCCATCGCTGCCCTCTCTCTCGGATCTTTGCTCCATCAGCAAGCCCGACTCCTCATCGGCCTGCGCGCTCTTCTTCTGCGCCTCCTTCATTTTGAGAGCCTGCAGCTTGGCGTGGTTATAGTAGGCCACGCCGAGAAAAGCGAGTCCGTAGCCGACCAGGTTGACGGTTGTGACAGCGTCGCGGATGACGGACCAGGAGAAGGCAATGAGGAGCCAGTCCTTGACGACGCCGGCGACGTTCATGGTGAGAGCAGACGTCTTTCCGATGAGAAGGAAAACGGCGAGGTTGAGGGCGAAGGCGCAGACGGAGTTGGTCCCGAAAATGAAGTAGTCGAAGTGGAAGCTGGAAGTCTGGCGGAGGACTGGGAGTTCGACGAAGATCCAAGGGACGAGGAGGAAAAGGAAGCAGCAGGGGGCGACGTAGTAGAGGGAGGTGATGGGATTGAGGGTGATGCCCTTGGAGGTGAGGAGGATCTGGATGAGGACGAGGCGGGTGGCCTCGAAGGCGACGGCGCCCAACTGGAGGACGACGCCCCAGACATCGAAGCGGGCCTCACCGTAGGCAGCGATGGCGACGCCGGTGGAAATGGCGAGCATGTTAAACATGACTTCAGACTTGAAAGTTTCCTTCTTGAAGGCAACGCCAAGGGAGTAGACGGCGACCGGCATGAGGGCCTTGAGCATCTGGATGAACGAGACGGAGAGGTAGATGTAGGCGGAGTTGGAGAACCAGAGGGAGAGGGAGTAAAGGGCTCCGATGGGGAGCACGGAGGAAACGTAGAGCTCCCGGGTCATGCCGATGGGCTCGACGAGGCGGAGGACGCGGACGAGGATGACAGCGAGGGTGGAGCAGAAGGCCATGTGGATGAGCGTCAGGCTGATGGGGAAGGGCCACCCATAGAGCTTCCGGTCGAGGATGTACTTGTTGTAGACGATTACGGTGAAGCTCAGGAAGATCCAGATCCCCACGTACGCATAGCTCAGCAGGATCTTCCTCAGAACGCTCTCGTTCATCGATCCCCCCTTCCCCATCTCTCTCTCTCGGTGCCTCCTCCCTCTCCGAACCCTAACCCCTTTCCTCTTTCCCCTCCTTCAGCTATCTCCTGACTCCTCTCTATATCAACGATTTCCCTTTCCGGCTTCCTCCTCTTCTTCTCCCTCCTTCTCTGCAAATCTAGCGATCAATGTGGTGGAATTCAGGAACCGCAGAACCAGCGGACGGAGATTTATCTGGAGGGAGGGTCGTGGAGAAGGATATCTCGATCGATCGATCGACCGATCGAACTGCCAGAGCCCGAGGACGAGGAACAAGAAGAACGGAAACGGGGCGAGAAGAACGAGGGAGGGAGAGGGGGAAGGCGAGCAAACGGGCGCGCAAAGGCAGGAGGAGAAGAGTAACGCAAGTCAGGGATGGTGGGGCCCTGCAACACGGGGAAGAAGGAGGAGAGGGCGAGGTGGAGATTTTTTCAAGTGAATTGCAATCAATGCTTGGAGTCCGCTGCTCTGCTCTTTCTATCCTCGTGTACCACACCACGCTTTGTTTTATTTTTTCAAAAAAAGGACAACAAGATATTTCTTTCTTTTATACCCGTCTACTTTTGGCAGTAATCCCAAATAGATCCCTATATTTCCCCAAACATTTGCATCAGCTGCATGCTTTTGTTTACACAATAAATAAACTTGAAAAAGGCGTAAAAAGTTTTATACAGTAAAACAGGCGACACCCACTCAATATTTTTTTAATACAAAACATATTTTTAATTATATCATTATTAAAATAAAAATAATATTAAAAACATAGCATGTTGGGACTCGTTATGTTATCAGATTGGTCTGAACCGACGTGACCCGAACGAGTCGTCGTTTAACAAAACTAAATGAAACTACGAAGGATTTGAGATTCGCATATCTTACTAAGGTCCTAACTATTTCACTGACTAATATGTAAAGTGGATTTAAGATATTTGTTATGAAATCTTTCAAAACACATCTATTATTTATAATATAACTTTGGATCTATCAAACCCAACTCAAAAAAATAAATATGAAGTAAATGTTTTTCTTCATATACTTTTAGCTGCTAACTTATAATATATAATAAATTCCCTATCGGGTCGACGACTCTAAGTCAAGTCCTAACTTTGTCGTGATATTTTAGCAAGACTTGGTCGCAGAGCATCCCATTAGATACGAAAGTTCAATTAAAAACTCTAAAATCAAGTTCTAACTCCCAAGTTACGACGCCATAATAAATAAATACAATTACAAACTTGGAATTACGGTAATCTCGATCCCGTTGGATTTGATCCGAGCAGAGTCAAAATATTGACTACGTAACGTAAGTTCACACCCGATCCACCGACGCATTGGTGGATTCCTCGCCCAACAAAGACGCCATAAATTAACACTTCAAAAAAGAAAACACTACCTTTTGAGATGGCACCTTATGGAAAGCATTCATCTTCTTAAAAAAAAACCCTACACGCACAGTTGACTTAATTAAATGGATACAAAATTCAGACTTGCAACAAAAGAAGCATTCGATGTAGAATATTGAACCTATAATTAGCGGGAAGTTTTAGTGGGGCGGTTTGAGTTCGAGCCGAGCTAGAGCCAGCTTGAACCTTGCTCGAGGAACTCGATTCGAGCTCGAGTTGAGTTTGGTGTCATTAGCTCGAGACTTGACTCATGTTCTTGAGACTCGAATTTGGCTCGATTAACGTCAAGTCCAAACATTTCATTAAAAATTAGTTTTTTTAAAAGAAAAAGGCGGCATAGAGATTTTAACATGGAACCTCCCATTGCATATCCATTTGACCAATCTACTTGTTTATATAATTTTATGAAATGCATTTTGTATATTTTCTTTCTCGAGAGTCCACTTAAACTCGAGCTCGACTCGTTTAGGTTGTCGAGTTTGTTTCTCAACTCCACTCATTTAATAAACACTTGTCAAAACGAGCAAGTGGACGGTGATCCTGCTTGGTCTTCACGCGCTTGAAGGGTCTTATTCTAAAACGAGAGGTAGATGGAAAATGGAGCGCTAAATTCCATTCACGGTTCGTCCTTTCCAGTAGCCATGAGAACAAAACAAAACAAAGGACGCCCGTTCGAAGCCACCAGACACGGCAGTGTCGGCAACTTTTCAAAAAAAAAAGAAAACACATATAACAGTGTTTTTCAATTTACAAGGTTGCGATTAGAATTACAGATGAATGTAGGACCAGATTTGTCTTTCCTACAAAAGCCCATAAAAAGGAAAAGACGATGGCATGGAACTTGGAAGGTATTTAAAAATTTACTAAAACATGCTGAAAAACGAAACGGTTCTTATGTTCAAACATGTGACGTTTCAACCATTTCATTAAGTTGGTAGGTTGTTTATTACGCTATTCCATTGATCTAGGTGGTGTATTCCACCCTTATATATAAAAACAGTTAAAATATAAATATATAAAAATTTTATATTAGAAACAAAAATTATATTTTAACTTAATGTTAATTTTCTCGTAAATTAATTCTTATTAATTTGCCGTTATTAAATGACATTTAATGAGTAGATAAAATTAAATGCCAAGTCATTAAAAACCAGTAAATGTGGATATTTAGCGCTCTTAAGTAAGGGTAGACAGAAGGTAGTCTGCATCTTCACAGACATGTCTATTTCACCGAGCCTCTCTCCGACGCCTTTCGTGCGGGTCGGAACTTACCCGACAAGGAATTTCGCTACCTTAGGACCGTTATAGTTACGGCCACCGTTCACCGGGGCTTCGGTTGCCGGCTCCCCTGTCATCAGGTCACCAACTTCCTTGACCTTCCGGCACTGGGCAGGCGTCAGCCCCCATACATGGTCTTACTACTTTGCGGAGACCTGTGTTTTTGGTAAACAGTCGCCCGGGCCTGGTCACTGCGAATAGCTATAATGAAGTCATGATTGAGAAAGTCATGTAGAGCTAGCTTGAAAGAAGGAACCAAGTTGGGCCCAATCATTTACAAAAGCGAATTGAGCCGAGACCTACTGAGGTTGTTTGGTTACTGTAACAATTTGTTACTCGTGAAATCAATAATAATAATATGTTACTGTTGCCAAATAACCTCTAATAAATCTCAGGTTCGACCGAGACCGAGCTCATAAAGGCTTTAGTCTAAGCTTGATCGCCTTTTGAAAAATATAATGTGATAATATAATCGCGTGGACTTGGATATGCAATGGCCGTCGTAATTCAATCATTATCAAGGCACATGTAGATTGGCTCTTTCGCGATGCCTTTTGTGCGTTTTTTTGGATAACGTCCCACTAAACCCGAATCCAGATCCAAGTATGTTATACTGGACCGGGTCAGTCCCATTAAAGCTGGTGTCAGGTTCAAACCCGACCCGTTTACAGGTTTGTTGTCGCCTTTGAATATTTGCTCCGTTCTGTGACATAACCTTCGTGAGATCGGTGATTGACTTTGATTGAGGCACTGCTAATTTGAACAACGTGTTCGTGACGAGTCGGACTTTAAACCTGACAGGGACAGGACCCGATTAGACGTTTCCCCTTCAGGGGTTCTTATTTTGAAAACATTAACTTTTTTTTTGATAGTTTTATAATTTATAGGGGCCAAACTCGAATTTTCAAAAAGTTTAGTGCGCAAATTTGTAATATATATATATATATAATAGTCATTTATTCATTGGTCTGAGTAGCTATAATGAAAATAACTTGGGAATGACAGTGGCAATAACTCTCCCAAGTGCCAGTTGTCCACGTTTGGGGGGAACAGGTGGTTTTCATTCCTGGCAAAACAGAGAACAGAGAGGACTCCGCTGCCGAAGACCTGCTTTCTGCCCGTTCAATTTATGTGATTTTTAATGCCTTCTCTTTACTAGTTGTTCAAATCACACATAAGTAAAATGACCGTATCACCCTCAACGTAATTTATCTTATGTTGATTGTCGAGTCATTGACTCAGAGTTGATATGATGGGAACAGTCGAACCATTAAATCCCATTGGATTTGGACATAAATTTATATCAGAATTGGTTTTAAATAAATGTTTTACATCAAATGCTCTAAATCGGTTAGATTGAGTTTAAAATACAAGAAAATAAGATTTAGATCAGATTCATAATGTGAGATCTGGTTTCGAGTTCATGTTTGGATATAACATTTTTTTTTTCACATTCGAGTGTGAACTGTGAATATTTGATGCGATAGGTTTAAGGGTATATCCGACTTCAACCGATCACCACTACGAAGAAAAAATTCAGTTCAAGGCTAAGTTTTAGGGATTATTTTATAAACCGCAGTATTTTTTTGTGGTTTTTAACAAATAACAACAAGTTTGGTTCCTGAAGTGAGTTAACAAATTACCTACCAGAAAAATCAAGGCATGTTTTTACTATAAAATATGACGTAGATATGAACAATTCTCGTATATCGGCAGATTTTTTAAATCGGCCCTTTTTTCTTAAAAATCATAAAAGATTAGCTAAATAAATATTAAAATCCCACTTTCTTTTAACCATTATTAACATTAATTGTTCACTAACAAGTCCACAATTGTCAGGGGCCCAACGACTGAACGACATGTCTCATATAAAAAATGCTATCAAATAATAATTAACCAAATCAATCACACTATTCTTTTATCTTTAAGAGGAGTTGGTCCAAACTAAAATTAGTAGGAGGTTGGTTTTAGTTTTAAATTCTCGTAGCATTAGCCCTGTGTATTGTAAAAGAATAGCTACTAATATGTAAGTTGAAGGTAGGAGGTTGGTTTTAGTTTTAAATTCTTGTAGCATTAGCTATGTGTATTGTAAAAGAATAGCTACCAATATGCAAGTTGAAGCATAGCAAGAATAACACACTAATACACTTAAAATATGTCTGCACCAAAAGGACAAGCAGGTTGGGTGAAAGTTTCGAACCTATTGTTGGGCGATAGAAAAACTTCGCTCACCCAAAAGTTTCGAGCCTAAAATTGTTAATCTAAAACAATTTTTCTTTTTTTTTTTTTTCTGTTTGTGTGGTCAATTGCCCCCACGTGCATCTGCCGCTGCCTCGAATCGTATATTTCGATCCAGAAAAGGAGGAGGAAAGGGTGTGATATCAGATCCAATGTCGAGCAAACATAAATGCGTTCGAGATCCACGTTTGACGTGTTCCGTCCATAAGTCATCAGGGGTTACATAAAAGTGATAAAACTGAACATTGGGGCGTTTTTTGCTTGGTCAAAGTCATAGGAGAAGATGGTGGGCGTGATTAAATGGCGGGTTTCATCAGATCGGGAGACGGAGTTTTAAAACTGCACGCATAAATGCGTTCCAGTCCCTCGTTCGAGTTCGCACGGCGCCGGCCGTTCCGCGTGTGGCTCCGTCAACGCGTCGGCGTCGAAGATGAACTAGAACCAGCCGACAACAGCCTAGTCGACTGTCCACGCGACTTCAACCGGTTTTATTTTTGAAAACTTCAACTTCTTTTTTCTCCTTTTTTCTTTATTTTTAGCAATCATTATTTCATTTCTTAGATTGGTTATACACAATAGTTCAAATTCTTTCATCCCAAGCTCAGTTCAATCGGGCCGCTTATGCAAACACACTTTTTCATAGGGGCGGAGCTAAGATGTTTTTGTGAGGGGTTGAATTATAGTTTCAAAATTTTGATTTTTTAAAATTTTATATAAAATAAATAATTTTTAAAAAAATTATATGTAAAGGCCCAGGCTCTGCCAAACCTCCGCCTTGATGCAGCGCTCTAACAATAAATCCCATTATATATATATATCTTCAAGATAAATGATCATAACGCCTTATAAATAGGATTTTAAAATGAATAGAAAATAAACATTTTTTGGATACTTTTGTTTGTATTTCAATAAGTGGCTTTTGGGGTTGTGTTAACAACCTACCACCAGGAAAAAACCCGAAGCTCATTTCATTTGTATTGCTTTTAAAATTTACTTGTTTTAACACCTGTGATACACTTTTCAACTTCAGTGTTGCGATCCTACTATTTAGCACACACTAAGATTGAATAAGCGATGCATCTTTTAAATACTTGTCTGTCCAACTAACTATACTATGATCAGGATCTTGTGTTTTTCTAAAGTTATCTGAAGACGAGATAGAGATCCAATTCACCTGCAAACTAACTAGAAAACGAACCATAAGTTAGTAACTATAAAATTGAGCCGTAATGAGGGGTTTAGTTAATTTAGTTGGTTTTAGACTTTCTTTTAGTTGAGTGGTCTTTTTGTTCTTGTGTGGGTGGGTAGAGACAGAGAGAGAGAAAGAATGAAAGACTCACCTGGTAGCATTCTTATTATTATTTATGAAATTGCCAAGTATACAGGAGATGTTGTAGGTGAAGCTCGAGAAGGAGGTAGGGAGCAGGGGCAGAGCCATAAATTTTTCATGTTAGGTGAACTAAAATTTATAGATTTTGATACAGGCCGCTGAAATATCATTTTTCAAAATTTTTATATAAAATAAGTAAAATATTTTAAAATTTATATGTATAATAAAAAAAATTGAGGTCCCTTGGTGGCTGGTAGGGAGAGTGTGAATGTCGATTTCTCCTGAATTTATTTTTTTAAAAGTATTTTTCTTTCGTAGGCAGAAGAAAAATTAAGATTTGGAAAGTTTTCAGGGGCCAATTTTTTACATTAAAATATGTTTTTTTGTATCTCCTTCATCTACCCCCATAACGAGGACACAACATCCACACACTGTGACAGCGAGACTAACTTCACCATAAAAAAGGGAAAAATTATTCGACGGTTCAACGACTCAAATATGTAAGACAAAGACAACTTGTCCTCTATTTATAGTGCCGCAAGTTGACACGACGACGAATATTCTTTTTAAGGTCTTAAACAATTGTTTCAAGCAATTAATGCAGCCAATATTTTGAAATATTTATGTACCTTTTAGTGGAGGGATGTCCATAAATTCGAATCACATAAATAAAACATAGTGCGTGGAAAAAAACTGACGTTCCATTAAGAATTCAGATATAAGAAATGATATTTGATTGGATTTATATTATATTTAAATAAATATTTATGACACAGTTTTAAGTAAATACTTATATTCATGTCTACAATATCATGTTTAAAAATGAGAATCAAATTAGATGTTAATCTAAAAATAATATCCTAATCACATACTAGGCTCTAAACTCTTATTCCAATAAACCTGATTTTATTATTTGTTTTTCTAAACAATTGACGGCAAGCTGTTGACTAGTTGGAAGGAGAGGAACCCCAAGCAAGAGAGAAGAACTAACCGGTCTATTGAATATCTATAAAACGTTATGTGGGTAAATATAATTATCAAAGGGATTTGGTATCTAAAAATAAATTCAACTTTTTTTTTGCTGCTCATGGCGACCGTGGGGACACTCCGTAGTTACCAAAGAAATTTGGTATAAAGCAGTTCGCTGCGGCAGGATGAGTGAGGGTCTCTGCTTCAGCACGTCTTCATAGGTCGCCCTCTATCTTTCTCAACACAATGCCGCCATGCTTAGTTTGGATTTCACAAGAACGGGAAGCAGTCTTTTTTGTCGATGGTGGTCTCGATCGTTTTCCAGTATCATGCATTCCCGCCAAGCGTTCGACAAAATTCCCCATCCAATTTCTCCTTCAGAGATCAACTGCACCATGGCTTCCTGCAGCAGAGCCAGAGATTTCCGTGGCCTTTTCGACTTGTTCATCCATACGAGAAGAAGTCCTGGGGCTCGCCCAAGTGCATGCTTCGATTTCATCACGTTATCCATCCTCCTTACTGCATGCCGTAGGAGCGTATCTCTGCTCGATGCCGGACCCCAAGTCCATGCCTTTGCGATTGTCTCAGGCTTTGATTCCGATGTTACTGTATGCAATTGCCTCATGAACATGTATGCAGGAGCTCAGTTGTTTGAAGAATTTCAGTGGGTTTTCAAAGCAATGCCATCGAGAGATTTGGTCTCTTGGAACACGGCCATTTCTGTTTACGCTAGGGATGAACGCAGTGACGAAGCTCTGCGCCTTTCATTTGAAATGCGCCGTTTAGGCTTTGTTTTTGACAAAGTGACATTTACGAGCGTCCTTAGTGCTTGCTCTGACCTTCAAGAACTTCGTTTTGGCAGGCAAATTCATGCGCTCGTAGTGCTGTTCGGGCTTGAACTGGATGTATTCGTTTGCAATTCGTTGATCACTTTGTATGCAAGGTGCGACAGCATTGACGAATCGAGGGACATCTTTGATCAAATGGTTGATCGGGATATTGTTTCTTGGAATGCTATGGTTTCTGGGTATGCCCAACAAGATCATTGTAGTGGAGACGCGTTCAACGTCTTCTTAGAGATGGTGAATCATGGGGACGACGTTGGATTGGATGACATCTCCTTTGCTAGCGTGCTGTCTGCTTGTAGCCATGAACAAGCTTTGGAGCTTGGGCGGCAATGCCACGCTTCAATTATTAAGAGGGGATGCCATGATTTTGTGAATGTGTGCAATAGTTTAATGTCTCTGTATGCAAAATGTGACATGATGGAGGAAGTGAACACAGTGTTTTATTGCATGGGTAATCCGAATGTGGTTTCATGGACATGTATGATCACATTGCATGAAGCGAAAGGGTTCGGCCTCTTTAGAGATATGAGATTGGCTGGCACTCAACCTAATCAAGTAACTTTTATTGGGCTGATCAATGCTTGTAGCTCTAACCAAGAGACACGGATGGTTCATGGTCTTGTTGTCAGCACGGGCTTCTTCTTGGATGTTAATGTGGCCAATAGCCTCGTCACCTTGTACGCTAAATTCAAGGACATGGAAGCATCTGTAAGAGTGTTTGAGCAAATGAACTATAGGGAGGTTGTCTCGTGGAATGCTTTGATTGCTGGATGTGCTCAAAATGAGCTCTACCATGAAGCTCTTGAATGGTTTTCTCTCATGGACGAACAGCCCAACCAGTTCACTTATGGTAGTCTTCTTAGTGCTTGTACTGGCTTTTTATCACTAGGCCATGGCCGCCAATTCCATTGCGGGGCGATCAAGCATGGACTTGATTTGGACATGTACGTGGGAAGTGCATTAGTTGACATGTATGCGAAATGTGGAAGTATTGATGAAGCACAGCAGTTTTTCGATGAGATGCCCCAACGGAGTGTCGTCTCATGGACAGTGATGATCTCTGGACAAGCACAACATGGGAACTGCTATAAAGTATTACAGCTGTTTAAGCGGATGGAGGGTGAGGGGGTGCAGCCTGATCCAGTGGCATTCCTTGCCCTGTTCTCTGCGTGTGGGAGAGCAGGCCTTGTTGAAGAAGGTCGCCGGTATTTCGAATTGATGAAAAAAGAATATGGGATTAATGCAACGAGAGAGCATTTGTCAAGCATGGTGGATATGCTCGGAAGAGCAGGAAGAGTGGCAGAGGCTGAGGAGTTTATCAGGAAGATGGCATTGGAGAAAAGCATCACAGCATGGCAGAGCTTGCTTGGAGCATGCAGGAAGTATGGAAACATGGAGGTGGGCAGAAGGGCAGCTACGGCATTGATAGAATTGGATCCAGGGGACTCTGCTACTTATGTTTTGTTGTCCAATATATATGCAGCAGATGAGAGGTGGGAGGAGGTGGCAAGGGTGAGAAGAGTGATGAGAGCAAAAGGGGTGAAGAAAGAGGTGGCTTGCAGTTGGGTGGACACAAAAGATCACACCCACAAGTTCACCACGGATGACATGTCCCATCCAAGGGCAGAGGAGATAGTGGAACTCGTGGAGCACTTGTCCTTGGAGATGAGATACCTGGAGATTGGTGAAGCAGTAGCAGAAATCTTCCCTGAGGTCTTTCTTTAACATGGATAATTTTGCTGCCCTCCTTCATCTTGGCAAGTACATCCAATGTCAATTTTCCCAATAAATCCACAGTTCTAGGATTCATGACATTTCTTACTGGCCCCTACCAAGGTGAAGCCTTTTGGGGCAGCTTTCTAACTGAGATAGTTAAAGAGGCATGATTGAAATTGCAATTCCAATTGCAGCATAACGCATCAGAAGTCAGGCGTGGTGCATGTTGTAAACAGGCTGAGGCTAAGACTCCTGTCAGATTAACATACACCAGCAGTTCCACTCATTCATGCCGATTCCTTCTTGGATGCCCTCAAAAGGCATGGCGCTTTCAATCCAAGCAATAACATAAAATAGTGCTGTCTTCATTTCTTAAAGCACATCAAATCTCGACAACAATCCAGCGGACCATTTCCTCTGGAAATATCCCTTCAGAAGATTCTAATATTAGTTGATGAAAAGTGGAACTTTAGTTTCGAATGCTTTATGCAAATGGTGCTTCCTTACTAGCAAATTTTACAAACTACCGTATTTCATTCTACAGAAAAACTTCTGGTTGACTTCTAGGCGTTTTCTAAAAACTTGTTCATGCAAATTCTGCTAGAGACGATTGACGTAACACGCCACCGGTTTTGTGTATGTAGTTCAAATATCTGTTGTCCAGATAAATGTATGTAAATTGACAATTGCTCCAAATAAGTATTATTCTTAAAACATCACACATCTTGTTAAGCATGCTTTTAGACCAACATAAACAGAAAGCGTGTATTACCATTTTTTATAATCTTTAGTTTGTTTAAGGTGTTACACATATAAGGGTACATCTAACATTACATTTTTTCCTAATATGCTGATATTTTCTACTAAACAGGGCCTTTTATTTTCTCACGAGATTCTCCTCGCAGGTTTCTTAGGCATTAACTCATTTCATGTCAATAAAACTTCGAGCGCTTGCTAATGGTCCATCTTATCGAAAACTTTTTTTTACCATTTAATAAGTCCAAGGAAATTTCCATCCCTTGTAATGAAATTGGACACGTTTGCTTTGTCACAGGATGGAAATTGAAAGTAGTTGCACTAGCTGCCTGCCTAAATTTCATTCGTTCTGTTGTTTTGTTCTGCAGTCAATTCAACAAGCGGAGAAATCAAAGCTGGGCGTACCGACAGAGATCGACGAGGACTGTTGGCTTTCAGGATTGGATTTCTCACATCGGCTATTGGGGAAAAGAAAAGAAACAAAAAACAGCAACTTGAATATTCTTGCAGTTTGAGTTACTTGGTAAGCACTTGTATACCTTTGATCCAAGATCCAAGAGTCACACATGAAATCATCTTCTGATCATAAATCAATAGACCACAGATCTACAGAATTTAAGAACATACTTAGATGATGGATAATGAACCAGAGATCTAGACCTTTATATTGTCCAGGAAAATAAGTACAGTAGGTCAAACCGGCTCAGTAAAAGGACAAATAACAGACTAAAACTAGCTCAGTTAGGTTTTCTATCTCGAAAGTTGTTTATATCTACAAGAAGGAAGAAAAGAACTTTCCTTAATCCAGTTACGTGTGCCCACATTACTTCCAAGCCTATATGAGACTTTAATTAGAGAAAGGGATTGAGTTTTCGCTCATCCATTGGAGAGAGCAGATCTGAGCACTTCCGATGCAAACATGCGGAGAGAGGTCTCCCAATCTTGATTAACCTGTACAGTTACAAAATCAGCAGCAGACCCAGTTGCAGAACTACAATATTAAAACAAAAACGTCCAGTTCTGCAGCAAAACAGAGTCATGCACAAAAGTAAAGCTGCGCTAGGCAGATCAAGGAAAAATATCGGTCAGAGATCAAAAGATCAGGAAAAATAGAAGCAGTTCAGTTGGTATACTGATGCATAAATGCCCAATAGTTATTTTAACCAAATGCAACTAGAGAAATACCGACAGTTTAGTATTGCAAGAGGAGGTCCAGCCGTCCAGGTGATCTTCGTGATTGATTTTGATGAGAATCAACTTTCGAATTGCCGAAACCGGACGTTTACAAAATTTAGCAAAGTTTCAATAGCGAAGGATTACAAGATTACCAAAAGATGGTGTCTTGATAAAAGATCAATCCTGTGACATGTGCACACATTAGTTAAAGAACATTTCCGCTGTTACTAAGTTTTTGATACAATTTTTCCGTCGGGACGAGACTTCACTTCATCAAAAGTTGCTCAGGGTCAATGCTATTATAGAAATGCAGCAACTAAAAAGGCGCGCCCGTCTTCCACCTAACGGCGGGCGCATTTGCCGCTGTTCGGCCTCCACGAGGCGAGCGGTGAGCTAAGCCACGTAGGGTATGCGCACCACCACAATCGTTATTCGTTAGAATCCACCTTGGCTGTTTGCTGGCAGTCCAGCAGCCAGCAGCAGCCGGAGAACCGGTGGCCGCCGAACGACCGAGAAGCCATGATGATGAGGCGTTGGTGCCGGTCCGTCGTTTCAGGCTCAGTTTCTGCGTGTGGTCATAAGGAATGGATGAGCCGAGCTGCGGTTTCCTTCTTCTGCACGCAGCCTCCTCCTCTTCCTGTTAAATCACCGCCTTCTCCTGCTGTGAATTGCGCCGGTATGCACTTGCGCCGCGCTCTGTCGTTTCTTCTCTTTCTTTCCCTTTTGATTCTCGTCTGGTTACCTACCCAAGAGGTATGCTGTCCTCTTTAGCAGATATGGAAGTCCAGTAGTCCATTACTTTCATGATCATCCCTCTATCTCTCTCTGTCTTGATCGACCATAGGAATCCACTAGTTGATCGTGGGAGCACTTTTGTGCTGATTTGATTGTGATTCTGCGCAATGGTAGCATTTAGATCGAAGGAAAATGGGGTTTGTGTAGTGAATCAGGAAACGAATTTTCCCTGAATACACCATTGCAAGGGCATCAGTTTTTCTATCCTGATCAAATTCTGGAATTCTCTGGGGCTTGTTTGTGCATCCCACCTTCTTTTTGTATTTCTTTTGCTTGATCTCATTACTTCTTTGAGCGTCTTAATACATCAATTCCGTTAAAGTATTTCTCATCTCCTGTGATTTTTATTGCAAGCAGCTACTCGTCCACTTGTTCTCTACAGGACATTGGTCAAAGAGGGGAAGTTACAATATGATGCTAACCAGGAATCTGTAGCGGCAGAACTGGACGGGTTACTTAGCAAGTTGGAGCAATATGAGATGGATATGAGAGCATATCATGTATGGTAACTTTATGATTGGTCTGTACATGTACTTTCGAAGGACCAGAAATGCTTTCACTTTATTTTTTTCAAACACTTTTTAGGTAGTGTTGGCAGAATGGGAGAGGCAGAGAGATGAGGAGCGGCGGAAATTGTTAATGAAAGAAGCCGAAGCTAAACAACAAAGTGGTATATGGAGTACCAAGCGAACTGCAACCATCAACAAGTGGCTTTTGCGGTTTGTATTATTTCCTTCAACGTTCAAGCTGTAATAATTTCTATGTTGAAAAGGTAGGCATTATATATTTTATAGGACTACGAGGGTGTTATCTTATGAAGAAAGATACATTTTATGGAAAAAATCTTTTAAGACCTATAGGTTTTCTACTGAAAAATTCTCTATATTTGAGGTTTTCTATTAATTCTGAATTATGTAATGAGTGAGGTCGAAACCTTGGGCAGCACGTACTGTAGATTTTATTATCTGCATTGAGGTTTTCTACCAATATCAAATTCTATAACCTTTAAAGTTCAAGTTTTCTGAAGCAATGGAAAATCTTACAGGCGTATTCTATTCTTGCAACTGAAAGTGTATAAAGTTTAAGTTAGACACCCTAGTCATGGAAGGTAGCAGCATGGATTTATCTATTTTTGCTTGTAACTTCACTTGGCATGTTCATCTGGGTTAAATATGACATGATTTCCCACCAGTCACACTGCAAAACTTTATGGACACAGTCAAACTAGTGCAAGATACTGTCAACACTATGTCATTAACTTAATTTTATGATCATTATTGCTTATTTTGTACTAACTTGTGTTTTTCTGAAGAATTTGTTTTCAATTGTATTATTGTTTAATTTGATACGGGGTGCTCTTTAACTATGATATACAGTAACAAGTGCTTATTTTTTTGGTCAAAGTGTCAAGAAAAAAATGTCATGAACAAACTATATACAAAATAAATGATTAAAATAAAACATCAAAGTAAATAAAAGAGCACTATTTATCTGGCTAGTGGATTCAAGTTGAGAACTTTAGTCGAAAATGGTCAAGTATTCAATACCTTAGGTGCGTTTTTTATTGTTATAAATGGCAGGACTGTCTGCCTAACCTCAGGTTCCCTATTAAAAAGTGATACTTGATTGGTTAGACTTAAAAGTTGCATAATGTTTGTGCCATTTCATGTGATCTATCACAAAAACAGGTTATGCTAATTACATGGGAAAGCTTTTAAAGTAAAAGAGACAATGTATCACATTGATGCCTCACTCCTCTTGAGAGCTGCTGACACTAATGTTAGAACTCTTTGATACAGAAAATATTTAAAGAATGGAGGGAGTCATTCTATGGAAAAGCAAAAGGTGTATGCCTTCTCCTTTAAAGAAAATGAAACAATATAACACACACTAATCAGTGTTGAGGAAATGTTCCTGAAATCTCTAGGAGAGGATTTATATCTTAGGCGGCTAAGTTATGCAATACCTATACGTAACAATGTTACTGAATTTAATTTATGAAAATTTATCTCAAATCATAATAAGGATTAGTCCTTTTGATATGCATATCCTTGATTCTGCTGTATCTACCAATGAGAGACAACTCTGAATCGCTATAACAGCATGCAACTACTTGTCACTTTGCAATATCTGATTAAGAACTTTCGTCCTCATTGGATACAGGAGACATGGGAATGTGGAGCCAGGAGCTGGGAAGATGGTCTCCTATCTTAACAGAGAAAAAAAGTTAGACTCCCTAGTTGGCCGTCGTCCAATTGCACCTCCAGCTCCCAAGGGTATATACATATATGGAAATGTTGGAACTGGTAATCTGCTCTTGTTACTGGATTGACCTCTCTTTCCCATTCATATTTTTTTTGGTATATTATGCTCCAATGTGTTTATTATCCATCCAAAGTTAAACATCAAGGAGCCTTCTCCATGGAAAAAGCTCGGCGGCCTTTCGTTATTGAGAAATCTGTAAATGGATTAGTTTGATCTTATCTTAATTTCCTGTGGCTTACAAGAGATTCTTGTCAAACAATTAGGAAAGACAATGCTGATGGACATGTTTTATAATGCCACCAAAGGCATTGTTGAACATCGAAGAAGGTTTCATTTCCATGAGGTAATTATTGCCTTTTTATGTGGTCATACAATCTTTTCATTTGAATGTTCATTTTATTTATTTTAAATACCAGGATTTTGTGTTCGTAAGGAATGCAAACTCCATTAGAGGCTATTATTACCTTCCTCCATCAAAAGGCTAATTTGGGTTGCTTCTTTCCAGGATAGGTTACGTGTCACACCACAAACTTTAATCACATGTCCCAAGTTATGTCTGAAGTTTATGCATGGCATGAGCTATCAGCAGTTCAGTTATGCTGAGATTGTTCATCTAAGCCAAGGGGATCAAGTCCACCGATTAACTATTTTGCTTGGATCTGCATCATCTTAATCAATGTGACATATAGAGATTTTGTTATACAAGATGTAGGTTCTTGTGTGTTTCGGAATTGAGTCTATGCCATGTCTGTGATTTTGTATCACCAGCGATGTCCATGTAACATGAGGAAATGTTGGGAAAGACTCTGTGTCCTTCTATAGTTGTGTTCCTCCTTGTCTGAGTGTATGTCTATCCTAGCCATCGGATCAGCAGGAGAGAGCAGGTTTTGGGAAATCTATAGTACTCAATTGTACTACATTTTTGTTTTCCTAATGTTCCAGAGGCATGGGGATTGCAGGGTTTTGAGTATATATCTTTTTTGTAGCTTTCCTTCTGGGAACATTAGGTACAGAGTAATACCATCCATGACCTAGTATTTAATCATACTAGAGATCTCTAGAAAGCAGACTCAAATTGGACCATACCAATGACATCTGCTGCTTATTTGTTGTTAGCACAGAGCTTTTGCATACTAGAATGGACCTATATAATTTGCTAAGTCTCCTGGTTTGAGGCCTTGATCCTAATCATAATCAAGTTTTGTGGACTTGATTTAACCATATTAAGTGTTTGGTTGTTATCCTTCAATGACATTTAGTGGAAGTAAAAGAAAGCTTTGATACTTGTAAGAATTGTTTCTGTGTCTGAGAGCAGTATTATGATACTTGACATGCTTTTGTTGTTCTTATTTTTCACATTCTTTTTCATGGCAAATGGGAGTTGATTTCCCAGCACTTTTACTGATTTTGATACACAAGTCCACCTTGCTCTGACTTGGTATTCATTCTTTTGATCATTTATGCATCTGGCTGTGTGTTACACACATATGCTTCTGAAGGATTCTTCAGCTTAATAAAAGATCTTTCTTGAGAGAGAAAGGGACTTAGTTACCTGAGGAGATTAATCTGTTGTTTAAAGGATGGTTCCATTCATTATACATAATCTAGTTTCTGGAAGATGCACTAAGCTGAATAAGTTTGGTAGTATCCACAGATAGCGAAAATGGTTGTCAAAGCAGTTATGGAAGATTATGCACCACGGAAATGCATGAAGGTCCGAATATTTCAAATTTACTTGATCACACCATTGTTTTGATTACATTCAAGAGTTTAGATACATTTCATGTTTGTCTAATAGGTTGGTGATGAGGGCATACATGAATGTCACTACATGCAGTGCTGTTTGTCTCTTGCACCAAAATTGTATACATGTTCTGTTTAAGTCAAGCTGCTCAAAGAAAAAAATTACCATCACCAAATGCAAGGTTCTCTGAAAGACAACTAGGTGGTATTCTATTCATCCTTTATCTATTCACTATGCAACACATGAAATACCACTAACCAGAATGGAGATGGATAATATAAATGATTGAGTCATTTTCTAAGTAACTAGTTACATATAAATGAATCAGAAAAAAAAAATAGAGAGAGAAAAAAAAGCTCGATATGTCATAACCTTTGTATGCTTAATTGCC
This sequence comes from Nymphaea thermarum, assembly GCA_011799765.1. Lineage (NCBI taxonomy): Eukaryota > Viridiplantae > Streptophyta > Magnoliopsida > Nymphaeales > Nymphaeaceae > Nymphaea > Nymphaea thermarum. The sequence goes on from JAANDH010000567.1 coordinate 71,461, forward strand.
AAAATTTTCTTGTATGCAAGTTAATGCTCCTGGTTAAACTTGTGATTGGAAAGCCAAAATGTTAGTTAAATAGGAAAATGAAATCTTGGGTTGAAACAAAGTGAAGATACTGCAAGCTGATAAAACATAGAGAGATAATTGATGCTTCAAGATATTATTAATCTACACAAGTTGAGAACTGTTTTTTTTTTTAAAGCTGGTTATATTAGTTGATTTATCAGTTGGACTATTTTGTAGGCAATGCTTGAAATTCATCAACATATGCACAAAGTTTGGAAAAAGCAAGAAGAGGAGAGCTCAGTGTGGTCAGGTTTCTCCAATTGGATAAGAAATTTGCCCTTTGATGCTGGGGTAAAGGAATGGTTGGCTGCTGAAGAAAGATATCAGAAAGAATTGCAATTACAAAATATTCTTCCAGCTGTAGCAGACAAATTTCTTGTTGACAAAGAAGCAGGTCAGCGGGGTGCAACTATTCTTTGTTTTGATGAAATACAGGTAAGTAACGACTATATTATAAATCATATCTTGTGTGTCTACATTTTTCTGTGGGGTACCTATGGATGTTAATGACATAATGTCGGTCACGTTTCTGAGAGACACTTGTTTTGAAAATCATACATTACCAAGAGGAAGCATAGTTAAATATTTTGTTTCAGTTGATGGGGGGAATTATAGTTGTCACCAAGTTGATGGGATTTCATGCATTCAGAGACTCGCTTGGGGTGTTCATTGCCGCAGAGTTAAAGCTTGCTGTACGCTTTGGTGGTCAGGGGAACCTCAAAGGTTATACCAATTGAAGACCTGCCAATATGCAGACATGCTGGGGAGATTTTTTATTATCCTGCCTAAAAAGAAAGAAACTATGAAGAATGTGCTAGCACTTGGAGGCACTATAGCTCCCTTTAGTTTGTTGCTCAACAAGACGAGGACATGGATAGTAATAACATGAAGGACAAACTGAAGATGGATATAGGTAGTTTACTTACCATGAACATGATAGAGTTTCATTCACTCTTAGTGTATGAAGAGAAGGAACTTGAGACTGAAAAATGAAAACATGGAAAGGAAGTGGATCTCATGTGCACCAAGTACTGTCAGAATAATGTCTGAACAGTATGCTGTCCACCCATATATTTTAAATGACATTTGATAAAGCATAGGTTGCTCAGAGGGTGCAACAATGAAAACAGATGTGGCTAGTATGCCTGAGGCTAATTTTTTGCCTCATGATAGGATGAATACTTTGCTTTCTCAGAGACTCAGACAATATTATCTGATTTTGCATATTGAATTGGTTCATGTCTCAGCTGCATCTTTGTAGCTTTAGTATCTTACATGCTTCTCGTCGTAGTTGCCTCCCTTGAAGTTGTTGATTGATTTACGAGGTGTACTATTTCTTATGGTCATCTCGCCTTAACAGTATGATTTTTTTCTCTGTCTGTTCTTGTGTTTAGCCTTCATGTTCAGAATGCTATGGGGAAAATGCTATCTTTTTGACCTATTAAAGCCACATGGGGTGTCACAATTATTCCAGATCTGATAATGGTCATCTGGTATAAATGTTTCCAAGTTATACATCTTGAGAAACCAGAATTTCATGTAAATTGCATGTACTGTTTTTACATTGTATTCTTCTACCTCCTTAAGATGTTTATTACAAGATTGCTGGACATCTAGTATACCACTGCACATACCAGGTGATATTCAGAAACTTGAATTTCAAGCAACTTGCAACGATTGTTATTACATCACATTCTTGTATTTCTTTAAGATCTTTTAACATAAAAGATTGTTAAACATCTCGTACATTACTGCATCACCCTGAATTTGCCATATGCATGTTCATTGTTAGTTAAATATGTAGTTCTTTCACTGCAGACAGTTGATGTGTTCGCAATTGTTGCCCTATCTGGAATTATGAACAGATTGCTTAGTACTGGAACTATTCTTGTTGCCACGAGCAATAGAGCACCAGGGGATCTAAACCAGGTAAACATGCTCATGCTATGTAGCAACCTTCTTCACCCACTGCTCCTTTTTATTATGTTCCTTTTCTCCATTTATTAGAGCTTGATTTTGTATTCAACAAATGGTTAATGTGATTATGCTGGACAAAAAATCTATCATATGCCATTGAGATATATGAATTCATTTCATGTAAACGACAAGCTTTTGAAAACTTGTACTGTGACATTTATGCATATTAGTCACCAAAATCCAATATTTTGAATAGATCCTAATATCATAAGCCATTTGAAGCATGCCCATAGGATTATCGAAGTATCACTGTTTTTGAAAGATCTGCAGCAAATATACGTCCAAGTTTCATGATTTGCAGGCCCTTTTAGATGTTTCAGCATGGTCTATGTGCTAAAACTAGCTGTTGGTTCATGTTTGTTTATCAAGGCTGATCTAAACAATTCCATCCTGTATATAGGAAAATGGCATGCACGGACCAAGGTATGGAGTTCTGGACCTCATTATGGAGAAGAAGCTTCTGATTCTTTTTTAGCATATCTGACCTAAAAGGTGCTTGAACATGGTACATTTACTATAAAGCATCTGGTTGGCCATGTTTCTTGTAGAAAAGGTAATATCGAGTCCAAATTTATGACAATTCTGAGCCATTAAAATTTCAAACTCTACTACTACAGAAAACGTATCTGTGGTTTGATCGTTAGCTTCTTAAAGTTGATCATGTACAGCACATCATTATGGTAAAATTTTGTCAAGTAATCCAGTGCACACTGCAGTCCACATATTTGTGATGCACATGATATAGTTATTCTATATGAGAATGAGAGAGAGACAAATAACTATAGCTTGTTCCTCACAAATATGTGGACTGCAGTGTGAACTCAGTTCTTTAACAAAAAGAAACTGACCATGCAAATGTGCTGCACATGGTCAACTTCATAAGAGCTAACTATTAAATCACACGTAGGTTGTCAAAAGGTAGAAATTTTAATGGTTCAGTATTTTATTAAATTTTTAGGGCTCAAAATTATGTTTTCTACAAGAAGCACCTATTAGATGCTTTAAGCAAATATACCATGTCAGAGCACCTCTTAGAGAGAGAGAGAGATGCATGCCAATTAAGGATTTACTAGTTCTGTACTCAGAGCAGAGATCTTTCTCTCAATGGACCTGACACATATGTTTGGCTGACTTAGCATGTGGTTATTCTTTGTGAAGCGAAGCTATAGTTTGTTTAGCTTTGAAGTCTTGATAAGGTGTTAGCCTTGGTTTCTGGTATGCGTAATATTTGTCCTAGACATGGTAATCACATGATCCAGCACCTTTACTAAATAAACCATATAAATCATACACATAGGATCTTCTAATCATTCAGAGATTTGATTGAAAAGTCTAAGAGGTTTCACAAAGTGGTAACAAATATCTCCAACTGATGAAAATACATTTCTGTGCACATATGCAGCCTTAAAATATGCTGAAAGTCTCGTTTCAAAGAAAACATTGCATGTGCTGACGTACCACATGTTTTCTTTCTAAAGATTTCTCATTCTAAGAAACTTGTTTTCCAACATAGGACGGCATGCAGAAGGAGATTTTCTTAACACTTCTCTCCAAGTTGGAGGAACGTTGCCAAACCATCTTGGTTGGCAGTGAGACTGATTATCGTCGCATTCTCGCAAAGGACACGGATGCTCAGGTGAGATAGTTGGATATCAAATCAATTTGTTATCTTTACTATTTTTATTCTGTTTCCTGTTTCTGAATCAACAGTTTCACTTTTTCTCTTACCTTGCTTTGAGCTGGATACCTGCACACAAATGCAAACAAGTTGAGAGAGAGAGAGAGAGAGAGAGAGCAACTCTTAAACATTCTAATTCTTTTTAGAACTAATGGATTATAAGATGCTAAAGTACATGAGGCCTGTTTAATATTTTTCGCCCAGTCATTTGTCAATTCAATTATTACTTGAAGACAGGTTCACTACTTTTGGCCATTAGAAAGTCATTCGCTGAAAGAATTTGAAAAAAAGTGGAAAGACGTCATTGACAGAGTAGGAGGAGGAAATACTACTTGTACAATTCCAGTCATGTTTGGAAGGTATGAAGGAAATAATTTGACATTTTTTCAGAAGATAGTTAATAATGTCTTTTTCTTTATTTTTTGGAGGAAGTGCTTTGAAATCCTTTCCAGAAGATAGTTGATAATGTCTTTTCTGTATTTTTTGGTCTATGAGCAGATCATTGGCTGTCCCTGAAAGCTGTCATGGTGTAGCAAGGTTCACCTTCGACTATCTTTGTGGTCAGCCGGTAGAAACTTTACATTCCTGTGAAATTGATAGTTATAACTAGTTGGCCATTGTGATACGGTTTTAGATCTTAGATTATCATCTTGTTTTTAAACTTCTAAGAGTTCTTAGATAAGCAATCGTTTTCTCACAGATATGCTTTCCATTATATGCAGCTTTTGCGTTTGTCCTTATTGTAGCATTAAGTTACTAAATTTTCCTATAGAAGTTATTGTAAATATTACTTGACATCCTATCAACTTGGTTTTGGACCTTGACTTAATGGTTCTTATAACAAGGGCACTTGATATTTCTATATCTTTTACTTGTACTTGGGGTGGTGTTGTTTCTGATTGCTGTGAAAGGAATTATGGATATCTTCACATCACATTTTTCTTAATCTGATTGTTGTGTTATCAACTCATCATAATGTTAATGCGTATGCAAGTAAATAGTCTTCATGGAACTGTTTGGAGTAATGTTCTTGATGCATAAATATTTTCAGGTGGGGGCACCAGATTACATAGCAATAGCAAAGAACTATCACACCATTTTTATATCTGACATTCCCTCAATGAGTATGCGCATTAGAGACAAGGTAATGCAACCAAAGCAAGTAAACTTTTTTAATATTCATTAGGGACATGGCACAATCATTTTACTTGTAAGAGAAGACATCATTAGATCAGATATTGCTGCTGCATATGTAGTCCATGATAAAAGTGGAATATAGAGTCCATCCTTAATTACTTTCGTAAACACATCTACTTACTTAAATGAGTATACACATTCCTGCAGATGGTATTCAGAGCCATGGGCTTTTATCTATATGAAAAGCCTTTTTCTTGGACGTGCGTTACATTTTCCATTTCTAACACTAGGAAACTGCTCCTGGGATGTGAGAATTAGTCTCACTCCCAATGGCATAAAACCCTGTGGCCAGTGTCCTACCCCTATGCCTAAACTTGCTTAGGCTTGCACTGAAGGTGTTAAATGTGTTTGATCTCTGATTGCTTTTCTGACAGCCAAAGCCCAACCAACTTTGGGGATAATTTCCATATTACATTTCACTCCTTTTGGGCAGCAGTCTGTCTCACAGATAAAACATGATCTGTTTCTACTAGTATCTTTCATGAAACATTCCTCAACCTTCCTCTTCTTTTATAGTATTTCTTTTCTTTTCTTACTTTTTTTGGTAAATTATTGTCTTCAGCTTTTTTAGTTCCACTGCAGGCTAGAAGATTTATCACGCTCATTGATGAGTTGTACAACCACCGTTGCTGCCTAATCTGTAGTGCTGCTGCTTCAATTGATGATCTGTTTCAAGGAACTGATGAAGGAACACTGTTTGACTTAGAAAGGTTCTGCTTTTAATTGCATATGCTAAATTTTCCAGCTACATGAAGTGTAACTTGTTTTATTTGGGAGTCTGTGATCTTATGCATGTTTTTATTCACTCCTTTAATTGGAGATTCGTACAGGATGGTGGTTAATATATTTATATGGAAATTTCTGAAGTAGATTAACTAAAATTGGAATTGAGAGGATTTAATAGGATTGAAAAATCAAGAAGGTCAACACTTCGATAAATGAGCACTTCTTAGTAGCCTGTCCCTTAAGTAAATATTCAGGAGGTTACTCTACCACAACAATGAAAAGTAGTTTTTGTTAAGACATGCTTATATTGAGTGTTATGCTTGAGAGGGTACTTATGTAATAAGGGTGTCTTTTAATGACTTGCGTGTAACTTCTCCCTCTCCTCTATTCTATATAAAGAGGAGTTAGGGCTTTGTTAATGTTAATCAAGTTTTCTCTCTCCGACTTTATCAGTTTTATTTCGTATAAATGCTAGCATTGGAAATCTAGAGATTTTCACAAGAAAAATAATTTATTTTTCCATGAGATTTGCTTAAGCCAAGAAAACAATTTCCCTGAGGCATTTATCATTTTGCCGAAAGAACTTTTTTCTTATGAGCTATTCAATGTGTATGCCCACAAGCTTGAAGTCATGTAGCCTGTCTGATATTTTCGAACCATTGGAGCCATCCTGGTATTCAAATCCTGCTGTTAAGTATGGTATACGAAACCTATGAATATTCACAACCTTATTTTGTTTGTGTTAGTACTTTGTTACGTACATATATTTACTTTCATCCTTGACTGGCATAATGCAGCTTCCAGTTTGAGACTGAAACAGAAGGAGGGAAACTTCGCCGGGATGTACTGGCAGAAGGAGGTACAGGTGGAAGCTTGGCTCCTACTGGGATTGCTTCACTTCTATCTGGACAAGAAGAAATGTTTGCATTCCGACGAGCAGTAACCTGTCTTCCTTTCCCAAAATATTTTTGGTTTTTATTTGGCAAATGAATGGTTCATTTCTTAGTTTTGGCTAGACAAGTTGCACACACATTTCTCAGTTCCACTGATGACTAGTAGGCATGTTCCACGCATATGTCTCAATTGCAGTGATGACTACAACGTCACTATTCCTCTTATTTACTTTAACCTAAGCTTAGGTCCTCTGTCTTTGCCTTGCACTCAAGTTAATTCATACTGCATGTGCTTTTCGGACGTACCTTCTATTTTTAGATAGTTTTTGTGTTTTATATATATATATAGATATTGATTCTAATGACTAAAGTTCAATTCAGATATCATGGCCGATTCTAATGACTAAATTTCTATGCAGATATCACGGTTGGTAGAGATGCAGACGCCTATATACATCCAAGGAGTTAGGCATCATCCTTACTTCCTGCTCAATCCTCAAGTGCCTTTTCCTTATTAATTTTCAATTTTAATATTTTGAAGTTATTTTTTGGCCGGCAATTAAGCATCCATGAGGGATCTGCCTGACGTCAGCTTTCAATGGAAAAAAGAACAACCCCATGCTACTGTCTAGTGAAGTTGCTGCAGATCTCTCTCTCTCTCTCTCTCTCTCTCTCTCATACACATACACAGTCATGCATACGTTTGAACGGATCTATGCAATAAATATTCTAGCCGCCTCCAGGTGCAATTGAGGACGCTTTGTTTATCATGTCAGTTGGTCTCATTTTCAATATACTATAATATTCAAAGTTCTATACGATGACAAATCTCTACACCATATTGTGTACTGTGTTGGGAGAGCAGAGTAGTATTTCATACTATCGCCCAATAGTAAGCCGAAGCTCCCACCCTTCCCTTTATCTTCTCAAAATCCAGACTGGCTTTCAATACTTCAGAAAAAATGCTACTATTATACTTCAGCTTGTATATCGGTACTCCTTTTTTGCACAAGGAGTTGGCGCATCAGAAATTCAAAAGGAGACTGGCTGCCTTTGAGATATCATATCGTGTATAGTGGGGATGCTAAACGAGCAAAGGTATTTATTAGACTCATCTTTAGCACATGATTAAAATATTCTATTGTTGAGTATCTAAAGGCTAGTCTTCTTTAGCAATATTAGATCTAGTGCAGGATCCATCGCACTTCCTCCAAAGGCCCCGTGCCTATGTAACACAGGTGTGTGTGGGTGCGGATTAGGAAAAAAAAAAACTATATATATGCAAAATTAATAATTAATATTTAAATAATCTATGTTTTTATCAATGATTCATAAAAAAGAAAGCAAATTAATTCTTGTGTCAGAGCTCCACCCACAACCGCATTAGTTCGTGTGTGGCAACTTCTTTAAAAAGTTCGTGTTGTACTTGTATTTAGCATGGATCTTTTGCCAGGATTAAGATCCTAAGTGTGTCATTTTTTTTTTGCACAAAAATGTTTCCGTAAGACCTAAAAGTTTGCAGTTTTGTGTTATTGGTTTTCGAAAAATTAATATTATAAGTTTCTTCTAATCAATGAGCTATGTAGCTGAATAACCTTCTAATTCAGATATCCATAAGAAACTTCTACTCTGACATGCACAAATTGAGAAATGGTCCAAATTTTTAAGCTCTGAGAACCATATCTTAAACAGGCGAGATGCATTGTATAGCGCGTCTCCAGTTTGACTCGTGAAGGCTATGTTTCTATACTCAAAAGGGATGCAGGGTCTCCATGTTGCAAGTAGAAGCACGGGGGGATCTCATCTTCTCGTACCAACGCAGCTCTGTTTTCTACGGGCAACCGGAGGGGGGCATGACAGAGAACCCTCATTTATGTTATGTTATGTCTACAATAGAAATTCGGCCTGCTTAGTTTCAAGTATGGGCATGGCGATTTGAAAAATATATCACTCATATATCAGCCTCAAAATTCTTCAGGATTAGTTGACAAGTGATAATAATAAGTTTTTTCCTATAACATTTTAAGCTTCACATATTGAGAAACAGTAGCACACACATTAGTGGGAATCAGGATCACCACCTGTTTCACCATGATAATTCTGTTTAGTTGTTAGGGTATTTTCATTTACATGCTGCCAACTCTTAAATCACCAACTATAGATAATGGAAATCATCCTCAACCACAAACATATATTTCTCCACCCTTTTCAGCCTTCATGATAGAATCAAGTCTTTCACAGTTGATAAGGCACTAAAGGGGAAAAAAAGAGGGAGATTCTCAAGCTGGTGGGAATATCCAATGTCAGTTAAGCAGGGAACGTGTCCCCCTCTTTCTTCTTTTCCCAATTATGGCAGATACATCCTACTTTTACTCCATTTTGGATAGGATAAGTGCACTTTCTTAGTGGGGGCTGCATTTACTTTGAGGAATCGAAATCAAATTTTATTACTTAGTTCATTCCGTAGAAGTTAACAAGAAAGAAGACACGTTGCTGGCACCAATGAATGCATTTCTCTATCTGCTAGATTGTGTCATCATCTTTTCTGATGACAAGAACCAAATTCCTCCACTTCTTTATGTTAATTGGACGGCGATTTAAAGTATTGAAGCAAGTATTTCTTTCCATCCATTAGTGTTGGTTGGCTCTCAAATAGCTTTCCATGAACCTCATCCTTTAGCGGATGTCAGATCATGCCCCACTTGATTTTGTGCTTGGACTAAATTAGATTTTTTCAGGGCGGTTTGGCAGCAAGACATTTTTTGAATGTTTTTCAAAGATTGGAGCACAATAGTTACAGTATTCGATAAATCTGTCTCAATATTTTAGGTAGATTCATGAAACACTCACAAAGTGTCTCTGCTGGCTGCTGCCAAACGACCCCTAGTCAGCATTTTTCTATTCAAATGACAGCACTAAATCTATAGGCTCTAACAATTCTCAAACAGCATATTGTGTGCATGTAAAGGAATTCAGAATCGTAAGGCCTACTTTTGAAATCAAGGTCGAGCATTGCGCACTCGAATGAAAATTTCTGAATTGATCATCAAACTTGTAATGGTCTAGTCTTCACGAGAGAAAAATTCATCATTGCACTTCTTTAGCAACTGCTCGGTTCAGTGCAAACAACGTGGCTGCATGATCCTTCTACCTGATAGACGACGTGGGTTTAATTTCTTGAATTCCACTCACCCCCAAACTTTTCTACTCTTTAGGAGCATTTGAACAATGGGCCGATGAAAAATTTTCTCCCTGCACTTAGCCGTTAACATGCTCTCATACTCTTATTCCATTTGGAGTCATTGATCGACCTACCCACTCACCGTAATTGAATTATGACTTAAAGATGAAAAATATTCTAAAGAACCTGAAACCCTTTTTGTAACTCCTTAGAAATTTAGTCCCATATCGAAGATTGTAAGGGATCTTCAAGAGCTTATAAAGGGAGATCATTAATAAGATGATTGTCCTGGTTCCTATCCTTTTTAGGTTTGGAACCGAAACTGCTAGGAGGTGGGTTGGTATCCGTCGAACAAGGGGTCTGAGCCTAGGAGTGGATCGGGTTGTTATTGTGGTATCAGAGCCGGTTCAACACTTGACCTGGGGTCCCACACGCGTGGACGTGTGTGCCTTAAGGGGGGCAGATTATAACACCCCATAAGTTTAGTCCTCGAAGATTGTGAAAGATCTTCAAGGGCTTATAAAAGGAGACCATTAATGAGATGATTATCTTAGTTCCTAGCCTTTTTAGGTTTGAAGCCGAAACTGCTAAGGGGCGGGTTGGGATCCGTCGAACCAAGGGCCCGAGCCCAGGATTGGGTCGAGTTGTTATACTTTCCACTTTTCTATAGCCCTTGAGGTCTAGAGCTGGTACTAGATTTAGATGGAAAGCAGAACACCTGACAATTGAGCGTTGTGCATCAAAAAAATAGTGCTCATAGTAATCAAACTAATAACCGAAATTTCACGGTCTACCAGTTTAATAAACTATATGCTACATCCTTCGGGACCCAGGTTAGGACTTAAGGGGATAAGATAAAACGATGGAACAATCATTACAACTTGAAAGTTGGGGGTAAGGTGATAATATCATTTTTTGTATTGAATAGTCTTGCTTTTGGGTTTGGGTGAACATAAAGTATATCCTTTAACTCAAGTATATCCTTTAACTCAAGTGTCGTGGTGTTTGAAGCTTGAAATGCTTTGCCTTCCATTTGCTGTATAATTTTCTGGTGTTCGCAACCATTTTCCGTTTAATACAAGCAGCGGTCACGAGTGGGGAAAAGATGAATGAGAGAAGGGCGTCAATCCCGCAGAGCCGGCCGCTAAAATTGGCAGTCGGAAGCTGATGGTCAACTAGCTAGGCAGCCATTAAAATCATATAGTGATTTCCAGATATTTAGAACAAAACTAAGATCTTATCTGAACGCAGATGCATATATTTAATAAGATGATAAAATGAAGCGCTGAACCAGAAAATCTTGTAAGAGAGAGAGAGAGAGAGAATGAGAACTTTTTTACTTTGAAGAACGTCAGGAGTTCAATGTCTGGTCGTTGGAAGTCCAGTAAAGTATATCATGAATTACCTTTTCTTGAAAGAAGAAAAAAAAAAAAAACCAAAGTTTTAATAATGAAAAACCTTTCATTTCACTACTCAGTTAAGATATGTTTCTATAAGTTTAATCATTTTAAACCCAAATGGATTAACAAGTCAAAAATGACTCAGAACACCTTGAAATTTTCAAATCAGTTTTTTTTTTTTTTTTTGACGCTTTGTCTATTTGGTGTCAGTTTTCTTTAAATAAATTTCTTTCATCTCCTAGTTTTTGGAACATTTCAGTGCCCAATATTCATCATCTGCTCCTAAAAGAAATGGGAAAAGGACTCAATTTTTTAACATATTAAAAATTTAGGTGTCTTCCTGAAAATTTTTCAAATGTAGAAGGAAGAGGTGGCCTTTTCACCACTTTTTCTTCCCATTTATCCATTCCAACCCGATAATTTCTAAATTGAACGTCTGAAAAACAAAACTGAATTTTGGTTAAATTTTATTAAAATGCGGAGAGTGTAAGAAACATATTGGCCATTTAATGAGAAGAACATTATATTCTTAAAGCATAAAATTTGAAACCAGCATGTCAATCAGTGAAGAAACATGATGTGATTATGTTGCTTTTAAATTCGTCTATTAAATGGTATATACAATCACATCATGTCATTTAAGCAAGAATATAGCATTTCTCGAGTATATTATTCTGAAAACCAAATAAGTTGTTATATTCTTCTTACCAAACAATTATTTTAATTATTAAAATAGCTCATTTTTACTTAATTAAATTATACTCATTTTCTTAAGGGAAATTAATTTGTAAACGTCAGCAAAATAAAAGAGGAGACATCACTCCACTTACGGCCAAATAATGTGCCATACGTCATACTTGTCTTTTCGTTAAATTTATTAGGAAAAATGAAGAAAGAAAGAAAGCATCTCTTTTAGAAAAGCATTCTAACTTTGATTCTATCAACTGTCGGCAAAAAAAATGTAATTTAATATTGCATTCCTTCCCTCAGTAATATTTTTAATTTTTCTTTTAAGAATTTATTGACTAAAACTCAAAGTTTTTAAGAAATTATATTTCGCCGTCCAATATACGAGTTGTTTATTCGAGATCAATAATTTTCCGGCGTTTCAAGGCAGGTTGACCATATAAATTGAGTCAGAATGCGAAAAATGCGTGAATAAATTAAAAAATTGGTGATTTTTGAATGAGGAAAACCCAATTTTGTTAATTTTTCAATTCTTAAAGTATGATATACACGTCATAGTTTTGGCTCTTCAAAGATTTTGTAAATTTCACATATCTTAACCAAATGGGATATTTTGAAAATACCAAAATCAAGCTGGTGAAAAACATACACGTTTATACATGAAAAAAAAATTGGTGCCTAAATGATTTATATATACAAACTACAAAGGATCCTTTGAAATCAGTCGGTTACCTTTATGAACATACGATTGTTTTTTATTTTTGCTTCGTTAAAAACCATCGCAAAAGGAAGCATTTGCGACAGCCAAGTGGTCACCTAAGACTTCATGATACAAATTATTAAAAAAATGACCATTCGACTATAGAAGTAGTCGGCTGATTCCAATTTTCCCACATAGATGTGTATATGAATGTGAAAAAGTAAACGAAAAAGTGAACATCATCTAACTAATTAATCAACAGTCATGAAGCTTCATGTGCTCATGCTCGATCTGAGGCGCCATTATTTTTCAAGCGTCGCCTCGCAAAGATTTTCTTTGTCCCTTTCTCCTTCTTCTTAGGAGCTTCGGGTGCATGATGCATTCCTTTTGTTGATTTTGGAGTCAAACATTTGAATACAGGAAGGAAAAAGTATGAAAGCTGCCAAAACACCCCGTTGAATTGTTAGGCCGGTCGAGAAGCCATTGTAGAAACGAAGAAAGAAAAGAGAAAAAACAAAAGTCAATTCGCAAAGAGGCCCCTTAGTTTTTTTTTAGTTTGAATAATATTATATTTATTATTAATATATATTTTGTATTCAAAAAAATATTTTTTTATCGTAACCGGGATGGGCCCGGGCTTGGGTTTCGGATATCGAGTCAGCCCGCACCTGCCTTTTGTCGGGCCAGGCCAACCCGCGCCATGCTCAGGCTTAGGGTTGCTTTAAAACCTAGGTGAGGAGTATGTATCTAAGTTTACAATGCAGAGGAAGAGAAATAAGAACTATGATCAACCCAGCTTTCACTGAGCTGCACATGAGCCAAGTCGAGCTCGAGCTCTACTCGAAAACTCGAGTCAATCTCAACTCAGACAAACAAGCTCGACATCAAACTCAACTCGTTTAATTCATTTATGTTAAGCACGTCTCGCTTCTTTTAACTCATTTAGCTTAATTATTTTCTCAATTTAATATTCATTGTGTAATTGAACCGAGTCGAGTTCTTACAATCAAACTCGACTTGTTTAACATTTCGAGCATACGTTTGAACTCGAGCTTGACTCATTGATACCCTAGTCGAGTTTTAATGAGTGAGTTTGAGCCGAACTCGAACAACAAGAAGTTTTGTTTGAAACTGCACATTCCCTTTTGACACCTTCCAAAAGGGCAAGATAGAATCTGAGGCTGCAGCGCAGGTCAATGGAAGCTGTAAAATTCAAACCAGTTGACTTCATTAGGGCTCCAACCGAAGAAAATGAAACATATGCATGTGCATTTATCCCCCGTTATTTCCGTTTTGACAACAGCGAAATGAAAGTGGGAATTCATGAATGCCGCGCTGCAAACTGCTCAGCTTTTGAAGTCAATCTGTAGTTTTCTTTAATTTTTACAAGTTTATCTTCACATAACATTAGTCAAATTGATTTGATGATCAAATGACCCCACAACTCGCATTTTCTAACAATGCGACAAATGAGTTGTCTGAATAAGGAGCATACTATGAGGAGAGAGAAAAGAATTGTATCAATCACCACAAAGTTAAATGGTCTGAAAATGAATATATATATATATAAAAGATAGGTCAAGAACAAAAACAAACCCTTTAAATATGATATTTAAAGCCTTTTTTTTTTTTACTCTAACCTTACCAATATGATCTGAAGGATAAGTTGATGCAAAATATATATTAAGTTGATCATTTTTTGAGTTTTGATGATGTTTTTATAATAAGCAAAGATGAATGACTCTTTGCACCAAGAAGGCCGGATGACATTATCTCCATATTGCGAGCCATGGCAGTTGGTAGTTAGATGGGAAAGCGGGGGCGGGGTGGGGACCCCAGCCAATGAATTTTTTTTTTTTTTACATTGAAAAAAATAATAGTTTTTTAATTACATAATGTATTTTTTGTATTAGAATTCAGTTTGACTCTTCCCAGATCCAGAGGTCGGACTGCCTGCGTGTCTCTAAAGAAAATCCTGGTTCCGCCCCTGTGTGAAAGTATCGGTTTCATACCATCAGGTTTGCTTGCTCTGACCATAAGCTATTCAAGCAAACTATTTGTTGGTCAAAAAAATTGACGCATATGTGATACACATGCACACCGTATTAAATGATCCTTTATAACAACATACATATGTTTAATTTATATATAGAAGATAGGAGCTAGAATTATTTATTTGGAGAAAAATAACTTATTTGTCAAACTGAAGGCTGGCGGCGCCGACCAGTATATATATATATATATATGAAGAGTAAAATATATACATGTGAAGGAAAATACGCATACATGAATGATAAAGTATTTTCTGGCGCTTTCCGGCAAATTGAACGACCTAGTTGATGGACAGTCGACTTCATGTTTTTGTTTTTTCCAAATAAAATAGGTTTCCAATTCAACCCGAAATATTTTGATAAAAAATTGCTTACTTTTAGGGTGCATTTGGATGACACCATCAATAAAATTGGTTTTGTGAAAATCAAGTTTTTGAAAGCGTGATTCAAAACTCAGTTTTGTAAACTTGGTTTAGATGTTTCAATGACAAGTGAAAAACTCTGTTTAAAAGCAAAAAATTAACCTCACTTGAAAAATTTGGGGAGAAGCGAGTTTTCAGACCTTTTATGTAAACCAGATTTTGTCAAAACCAGATTTTAATGAAACCCACTTTTTAATGTCATCCAAACACTGTTAGAAATGTTGTTTTGAGGCAAAATCGGGTTTTAAAAGACAAAACTTGATTTTAAAAGTTCTCCAAACATTCCCTTAAACTTGATTTTAAATTGTTATCGGCAAGGAAAGTAATGAGGACTGTCGGCATAGATGTGAAACGAAAATTTTTTGAGACTTTAAAATTCATTCGAAAATTTTTTTGAGACTTTATATATGTGAATTGATTTCTCTTAAAACGACCATATAATATAAAACGGGTGGATTCTCATGCCGGCTGTGAGCAATTGACCACACAATTTCACAAATTTTATTTTATTTATTTTCATATTAGTACATCAACAAATAAACAATACACTATGTTTGGATGAACGAAAAGAATGAAAAAAAGGAAAAGAAAGAAAATGGAGAGGAAAAAAAAAAGAAGAAAGTAAATGAACATCCATTCATTTTCCTTTGTATCACTCTATTTTCAAACGGATTGAAATTACATTAAAAATTTTTTTATTTATCTTTTTACTTTTCATTTTTTTTTTCCTTTATATTAATTAGTCATCCAAACACAGATACTGTCGCAAGACTATTAAAGTGTTCAACTTTGACCGACGATCCATAGAGTGGTCAGCGCCATTGTAAGTCCAAGAAATTGACTCCAATGGGATTGTTGCTGTTTGTCCTAATTTTTTAAAAATTATGTGAAGTAAATTTTTTTAAAAAATTATGTGGTCTGTGTGGGCAACTGACCACACAAGCCCACGACTATTTCGCTAATGATTCTTAGCTAATTATAAATTTGCATTAGTATTTTGATGGAACCCTCTCGCTCATCGCTCTACAGCCGTGAAAGCTAAGATGGTTTAAGGCGGCCGGGCATTTTGCCGTTGGAATTTGAAAAAAGAGCTGTGTATTAGTGAAGCACCAGCTAGCTCGATTGAGTTAGGTGGGCGCGAAAATGGGCCATGCATGCATGGACTTTGATTATGCTGAAGATGTTCCTAAAGCAGCGTTCCAACTCGACACGAATGCTTTAATGTCTCTTTTCATACTACGATCTCATGTTCTCTGTTTATAATCTGTAGCTTCCAATGCATGTTCACATTCTACGACAATCCGCAACTACCCCCTTTGATTTGCCACTGTTCTTCCATTAGAACTGCTTGACTGCATCTCTCGGAAAGAGTTCGAAGCAAGATTGCGATGAATTGGGTTGTTGAATAGATCATAAATTCTGATATCTTGTTAGTTTTTATGGGGAAGATCCGAGCATGAAATCTTCAGAATGCGTTAACCGACATGAATGGTCAAACGGTTCGGTTGAGCAAGCATTTTTCTTGATTGGTGTGTCGATTAATCAAATAGAGCATGCAATTCTGTAAGGGCAATGAAAGAACCAGTCTCCAATTCTGGTAGACATTGTAGTATAATTCTTCTCAGTTGTGGTAATACAAAATCGACATGATGAGAAATCTCAGTTTTACAATCTTAATTCTGCAACTAAGTGGGTCTGCTGCAACTCTTTCTGTCACAGATAAGCTTCTCGTAAGTCTCTGCCGATCTCCTAGCTACATATTCATGAAGCCATTAATCTTCTTCTCCGATCACCTCAAATCCTGCATAAACGCAAAACAATCGAGTAAGAGGGAGAGATCTACCAAGAGAGAGAGAAAAAGAGAGAGAGAGAGAGAGAGATAAATTACTGGATATATTCGACGCTGACTCTTTGACTGGGGTTGCGGGAGATGGCACCATAGGCATCGGCGGAGAGCAGAAGGGTGGAAGGGCAGGGAAAGCGGCGGCAGGCGTCGACGACGACGACGTCGACGTAACCGGCCTTGCACGGTCTGGCGTCGCCGGCGAGGCACCGGACCCTGTACCTCCTCCCGCACGCAGCACCATTGTCCCACATCACCTCGCTCACGCTCACAAACATGCTGTTCGCCGGAAACCTGGACTGGTCGTTCCCCCAACACCTCGTCGCTGCAGCAAACCATTCATTCATGTGACCATCAGCAACAAAAAGAATATCAGAAGCAAGAGGTCAGATGCCGATAGTGGGCATACGATGGGCTTACGTATGTAGGGAGAGTAGTAGGCCGATGCGGTGCCAACGTCCCCTGATACCGCAGACGTCTGCAGCAGCACTAGAAGCAGCATCGTGCGAAGGCAAAGCTTCACCGTCTTCTCCATCGTCATCTCAAGGAGCAGAGGGGTTTGAAGTGGTGTAGCTTTCCTGCTCGAGTTCGAGTACGCTCGTATTGCTACTGATGCTTTTAGCATTTGCCCTTGCGAAGCCATTTATATAGGCTGCTGCAAAAAGCTTTTCATACTGATCCTTCTCCCTCTGCCGTCGTGCTCGTGACAGTGTGGATGACGAAAGCGCAACCATGGATGACCAAACGACGACCAACGCAGCCAGATTTTTTTTTTTTTGCTATTAGGTACTTTTATAGAAATTCTCATAGCAAAAATAAGTAAATAATTATAAGAAATTTATGTAAAAATATGTAAAAATAAATAAAAATTTCATTGCTGGCATGGGCACCAGCCTCGCTACGTGTCCATGGCTTCCTTTCTCTTTCACTCTCTTTCAATCTCTCTGTCCAGGGGCGGAGGGAGGGGGAAGGAAGAGGTCCGCTCCAAACTAGCTGAAAAAAAAAATTTACATTAAAAAAATAATAAAAATTTAGTTGTTCAATATATTTTTTTTTATTTAGGTTCAGTTTGGCCCTACCCAAATTTGAAGTTGGATTATTTGGCCCATCCTTAAACAAAATCCTGGCTCCGCCCCTGTCTCTGTCTCTTTATGTATCTAAGAAGGGTGGTGGATCACGCATCATGATAGTCTTTTTGGGATGATAAGCATCGAGTTCATGATATACATTTTAATAATTAAGTTAATGTGATGTTGAGATCGAATCGATAAGCAGATTTTTTTAGTTAACGTGGATGAGAGCAATCTTCATACGAAGTGCTTGATCGACTATAGATTTACTCCTTTGTGATTACGTCCTCAGCTAGTGGGGAGAAAGCGAGTGACACTTATGATTGGTTCACGTGAGGTTAATATGGGGCCTGATATCATTGATTAGGAAAGTCATAAAATTTCTTAATGATACTTTTATACATGCTTTTGGCCTTTCCAAAGCCGGTGCTTCTTTTGTATATATTGAATGTGATGACATTAGTTCTTTGGTTTATCGTCATCCAAAAAGCTCAGTGTGGTTAGATATCAAAACTGACTTCCTCTTCCTCGCCTTGCCTCTCTCTCTCTCTCTCTCTCTCTCTCTCTCTCTATCTCTATCTCTCTGTCGTCTTTAGTTTATTGTTAGCACTTAAAAAGAATGGTTTTGTACACGATATGTAATACTCCATAAGTTTAGTCATGTATCGAAGATTGTGAGGAATCTTCAAGGTTTATAAATAGGGTGATTGATGAGAAGATTGTGCTGGTTCCTAGCCTTTTTAGGTTTGGAACTGAAACTGCTAGGGGGCGAGTTGGGATCCACCGAACCAGAGGCCCGAGCCCGAGAGTGAGTCGAACTTTTTAGGTTTGGAGCTGAAACTGATAAGAGGCGAGTTGGGATCCACCGAACCAGAGGCCCGAGCCCGGGAGTGGGTCGAGTTGTTATACGATATATATCTTGTCAACTATCAATTGAGTAAACACCCCATCTTGGTTGCATCTAAAAACTCAAAGCTAGTTGTACAAGCCGTTATTGTGTATAAAATTTCATGCATCATTTTAATAATGACAAAAAATATATATGGTTAATACAAAAAAACTTTTTATATGGACAAAAAAAGAAACCCCAAAAAAAGTATTTGAGTTATCTCATTATCTCATAAATCTTTTATTATCTCATAAACATTTGACCGAAGTTGGGGTAATTGGTGTGGTCAACGGCTGCCAGCCATCCTTTGGGGAATTGAGAGCAACACATGTTGTGGAAATCTTACTTTTCTTTTTGTTGACTCCCACTACATTTGGCTAGCATATTGTGCATGCCAATCCTGACTACTTTGTTCTTTCTTCTTAAAAGAATGACATAAATTTCATATTATCATATGTCATAACAAGTCATCGTTTTTAGTATATATATATATATAGAGAGAGGGTGTGGAACATGTTTTTTGTGCCTTAATACATATATGTCAGTGGCCCATAAAATGAAAGGGACGGTTGAACGAGGATTCTTTCTCATTTTATGTGGCCTTAGTGGATCGCCCATTTGCGTACATCTGCAATATCATTGAACCGACCCCTACAAGGCTATCTAGTTGTGCTCATCAACATCCACTAACGTGCCCACCTAATTTTTAAAGTATGTAGATTTTTCCAGCCCTCAAGATGGCCTGGCCTTCTGCTCTTGCTTTTATATATATATATATATATATATATATATATATATATATATATATATATATATATATATATATATATATATATATATATATATATATATATATATATATATATATATAATTGAATGTTAACCTTGCCTTTTCAAAGTCATTCAACCATGTAATTTATCACTATAGACAATTAAGAGAAAAACAAAAAAAAGGAATTATAGTTATTTTTGTCATTTAATATTGGTTCACAGATTTTTTTTTCTTTGTTTTTCTTTTGATAAATAGCCCTGGTTAGATGGTTGGGTGATTTTTTTTTTCTTTGTTTTTCTTTTGATAAATAGCCCTCGTTAGATGGTTGGGTGACTCCAGATAGTTATAATCATAATTTACTTGCTTTCTCTCTCTCTCTCTCTATATATATATAAACTCACACATGCTTCTGATGCTGAAATGGTAGAGCTGCATTTTTGTTTTCAATCTTAGCAGAAGTTAAATCTCCCAGTACAGCTGCTGTCTAGACGACCCGTCACCAATCTCAGGTGCAGATCAATTCCCTAGTTTAGGCGGACGACACATCAATCCGATAATAAATATGAATTATTCATCAAAGAATTAACATAATGGATATCTCGCTAGCCATGAGAGTATTCATCAAATTCCACTGTTTGCTTATCCTTGGATCATATGCTCGGATCATCGAATATAATCTGAACATCTGTAGCCAGCATCCATTTATCCAGGAAACTACGCCCTTGCAAGATTAAGTAAGCGCCGAAAATACATATGATCGGATTCCGTGATTTAAAACTCATGCTACAACATCTATATTTGACAGGGCAACATCTATATTTGACATGGATTAGTTAAAATTTTGAAACTATAATTCGGCTTATGTCCCATGTACATATACTCTTTCTGATCAATTTCTATGGATATTGACATATCAGTTCTATGCAATGACGATAAAAGGGGGTCCTCTCTCTCTAGATGGTCTACTCGTTTGGTTGGCTGTCAACTAACTACAAAAACAGCCAAAACCTTAGAGATGTGAGATGAATTCAACAATGGAAACTACTGTGAGCTATTAATTATTCAATGTGATTAGATGACATATACTGCCGCATTGTAGAGTATTTCTAATCTCATTATTTCTTCAATTTTTTATTTCTGATGTGATAGATTGTAGTTCATCAAAAGTGAAGAGATGCATGGATCATACTTGTGGCTCTGTTTTCATGTTTTCTGCAGTTTCATATTCTGCAAGCCATAGATGTTACATGAAATAACTCAATGGGGAGCGATGTTGAAACTGTAGGTAATAGTGAAGCGAAGAAGAAACTCCATTGATGGTCGGCCGCATCGCTGACTTAGAAGCTCAGATCCTGTAAATGTTCATACAGAAGAGAACTGAATACCAAAAAAAAAAAAAACAGAATGATATGTTCACAAGAGAGAGGGAGAGACGTACTGCCAGAACTCGACGCTGACGGCGGCGTGGGGGTTGCGAGAGATCTGCTGGAAAGCATCAGCGGAAAAGAGGAAGGTGGAAGGACAGGGGAAGGTGTTGCAGGCGTCGACCACCGTCACGTCGACGAAGCCGCCGACGCACGGCCGGCCGCTTCCGCCGATGCACCTGACCCTGTACCTCCTCCCGCAGGCGGCGCCGTTGTCCCACACCATCTCCCCGGCGCTCACAAACATGTTGTTCGCCGGAAATCGCGACTGATCGTATCCCCAACACTGCGTTGCTGCATCGTCCCGCACCCACATTAAATCCCGACCAAAACAGACCTCCATCTGATCTCTCTCTCTTTCTTTCTCACTACAAATCTCATTGTTTGGAATGGTTTTCTCTTTTTTGAGTAATGAATGATTATGCAACTCTATATTTTCGTTTGATTTTTTGGAAAGTATAGATTGACATGTTACATATAAAAGAATTTAAAAATTCTTAACAGATACAACAATAAAGTGAATAATATATAAAAATGTCAAAGCCAACTAGATTTTATTCGTTTATGATGCACTTAGAACCTTACATACGACCTTCTCATTTTCTCACATTGACAATGATAATAAATTGTTGCTGTTCCATATATCCGATGAAACCCGATGCAGATGCAGATGTTGTTTTACGTATAAGTTCTGTTTCTAGTATGAACGCGAATGGAGTATGAACGTACGTGATCGATTTGTCTTCGAGCTTTTTAGCTTAAAAGGAATGAGTTGCTTGCAGTGGAAGCCAAGGTTTCGGATTGAAGAACTCCATTGAATCGAAATCCAGAAGCAGAGTGCACCTCCCCATGCATGAAAATATTACATAGAGGTGTGTAATTAGGAGTGTATACGACCAAAATACTTTTGGTTAAAGTAAAAAAAAAATTGAAGGATAAAAATTGGTTAAAAATATTTAAATAAACATTTTTTAACAAAATATTGTTTGACCTCTAAAACACCATCTAAGGTACGTTTAGATGATCATAAAATGATGTTTTTCAAAGAGAGAATAACTTGACCCTCCCCAGCAGTAGCGGAGTTAGAAAATATGAGCTGAGGGGTTTAATCTAATAGCTTTCAAACGTTAAGGGGCAATAATATACATAAATCCGCAAATATTTAATATCCTCTGTATAAAAATTAAATAAATTTTGTGAGGCTTGTGTAGGCAACTGCCCGCCCGTGTCTGCCAACATATGGCTCTGCCACTGCGTCCTATTATATTTTTTTCATAGAAAACAACCACCATTTTGG
>JAANDH010000567.1:93827-135688 GCA_011799765.1 Nymphaea thermarum
TATATATATATATATATATATATATATATATATATATATATATATATATATATATATATATATATATATATATATATATAAATTGGACTGTAAGAAGGCTCCCTTTCTGTCCAAAGAGCAGGAGCAGGAAAAAGAAAGGTAGGATATAACATACGTATATAGGGAGAAGCGTAGGAGGCAGCGGTGCCGACGTCTGCCATGGCGGGCATGACGAACATCTGCAGGCAGAGAACTGTTATTAGGAGAAGCTCCTTCATCTTCCGCCATGAAACCTGCAGCTGCAGCTGCTGTTGCTGCCTCATCATCGTCATCCTCTCTCTCTCTCTCTCTCTCTAGATTTGCGTTTGCTTGATTTTGGCCAGCGCAGTTGTTGGGGTATTCTTGCATATATATATGGGAAGCAGTTATGGTGCAGCGGCGAGGGATGCTTACACGCTGGAAATTAGAAAAGTTCCTGATTAGTGAACGCTTCACGGCAATCCTTAGGATCTTCATAATCTCTCCGTCCATCATCGCTAGTGAATGAATCACTCGGGTTATAAAATTTATTGATATTTTGAAAAGAATCACAAGGCTTGGGGCAAATGACGAATTATATATTATCTTTCAACTTTTGGAAGTTAATAAGTAAGCAATCGACTTGCCGTATTATATTAAATGAGAACATTAAATTTTCACACAAAGCAATACAAATCTCTCTCTTAAGAACCCATCTTTTCTTTGGTTGAAGGAAGATATTATTTGTATATTGGCAAGAATGGTATACCCATAACCATACGTATGTAACCAAAACACAGAAAGCGGGCTTATATTGTTGTTATATAACCAAAATATGTCTTCTTATAAGATCTTTGTAGTTACCAATCAATCAAATCCATTGCAATCAAGTACATATCTCCATCAAAAGACCAATATAAACGTGACTCTAACGAGGCGTTTGATATATGAATCATGAAATTTTACAATCAGAATGCTCATTTTTTAAGAAATTAGAATTAATGAACAAACGGAGTGCTTTGTTTCTAGAATTAGGAAACCGAAACCTGTAATTTTGATTTCATTTCAGTTTGAAGAGGAATTATGATTCCAAAATTTTTGTTCTTGAATCAAAATTTCAAACCATCAAATCATCAATAACCAAGCCTGATCCAGTGTATCATAAGGGATTTGCCTTTTCTATTGATTCCTATGGGTTATATTCAACTCCAGGGATGAATCGAAAAAGAACTCTTTATTGGTTCTACTTCATATTTTTGATGAAGAGAATGAATTTTTTTATAGAAGGATCAGAAAAAAATGGGCCCCGTAAGTGTATATGTGCTATACTTAGGTGGGTATTGTCGTCACTGGCCTGGTTTTGAAGGATCCTCAATTCCTCATATTCAGAACAGAACAAAAAAAGTTGGTTATTGGCCTTGACGTATATCGAAATTCATGGGTCAAGTGGGTTTAAGGATTACGCAACTGAAACTGCATCAAGACTTTTGGTTCAGACATTGTGCAAGGAAGCGAGTCGCTTATTATGCCAACTTCTTAGGGTTTAGTATCTTTCTAGAGGGTGCTTGGTAAGAAAGACTGTGTTGTAAGATAGTTGTTACAAAAAAAACACTATGTTCTTAGTTTAGGAACGTAGTATAGTTATATCTAGTGTTTGATTGTTGCATATAAGGATAATATCTATAATCACATCATGTTTTTTGACACAAGAACATGGTATTTATAAAAATATATTTTAGGAATACATATATATATATTTTTATCAAACATGGGTTAAGAAAGCAGCTTTTGATGGGTTTAGTGTTTTCCCAACTGCAATTTGAAGTTTAATGTAACTAAAAAAGAAGTTAATGCTAGAGGTGAGGAGACCTGTCGCATACATCGATATAAGTTTGAACTTAGAACTTCTAGATATTTTTAATCATTCCTTCTTTCTTTTTAGCTTGAATGGGCGAAACATAGCTGGTTGGATTAGTGGAATTATAAGCTGCACATTGTTGGTTCGATTCTCATGGACGCTATTCTTTTGGATCTTATAGGGTGAGGCACGAGACCAAACTACCTGAAAGTGCATGCAGTGTTGTCATTCTCAATCCCCAATGCAGCTATAGACCCGAGGGCAAAGAGTTTCAGTTTTTAGGTAATTGCCCTTTCATTGTTTTTTTTATGAAGGAAATTGCTTTTGGTTAAGAGTGGATAGGAATTGAAAAGGGATTAGTTCTTAAGGTTTTAAGAAAGAGGAGATTTATTTTTAATGAAGTACAAGAAGCACCTTCAAACCTTTTCATCTATTGTAAAAAGTTACGTATGCAATATTAGAACATGAGCATTTTTCATGTTAACCTTCCAAAAGTCAAGTGTGCTTTTGGATCATTGCAAACACATATTTCTTCATGGATTTCTTTGCTTAAGATTTTAGCAACCAAAAACGAACTTGCATAGTTTAATGGGACCGAAGATGCGTGGTTAAGATGGTCACAAATTGATCAATGGAGGCAAGCAAGAGGTGTTCCACGTTTAGAAGCATTGTGGCTGGTCATAACATGGTTGCTTGGAAAGTTGGTCTCCTTTTTAAAAATATTTTTCTCAACTAGTTCCGAAACTTTTTTCATTTATAATATTATTCATGAATTCCAAAATGGTTTTATTGAAGGGGCATAGCTCAAATGGGCGGGCTGTGATGCTATATGACGAATGTCTCAAGTTCGACTTGCGAGGGGCTATACTCCCGCACTAAAAAAAAAGGTGGGTCTCTATGTGCAAGTTAAAGCACATGAAGATCTCACTACTTGGTACCGATGTATCTCTGGGGAGGGGGCCTCCACTTTAGTTCAGATGGTAAAATCAATCCTGATGCTTACCTGAATTCTAAGAGGCTATGTCACAATGGTACGGGTACGAGTACGGGTAGGGCATTTTTTAAAATCATGGTACGGGTACGACGACTATTATATATAATTAATTCAAAAAAATAGTTATTATATATAATTAAACCATAATTATTATATATAATTAAACCACAAGTAACTTAAAATCAAGATTTTTTTAAGTTATAACGAGACTTCTTATGTTAAAGTAAAAAAAAATAAAATAAAAAACAAGTAAATTTTTTGAGTTTTTTTTGTTATAATGATGTTTGGATCTGGATCTGACCCGGATCCAGATCCAGGCCATACCAAAACGTACTGCCGTACCGGTATCCATACCCCCGTACCAGTACGTGGTACGCCACTGTGACTTAGCTAAGAGGGTTTGCTCATGTAGTTTTAAAATTTCCATAAATCCAAAGGATGCTTATGCCGCTTAAGTCTCATTTGGCTCTCATCTCTCTTTTCCCAATCTCCGTCCAACTCACTCATGCTTCATAATGTTTTTTTTTTAATGTCAAAAGTTATGTTAACATTGTTATATGCATTTTTTTGCCTATTTGCTTCATATATAACTTTTCCAAGTATAGGGGCAGGTGTAGACTCATGTGGGCAGTTACTCACCCAATTCCATATAATTTGTTTATTATGTAGTAGTGCCTTCAGCTGCTTTACTACGTCTTTGAAGAGTCTAAGATGTTGTTCAAGAGTTTGAAATTGAGTTGTCATACATTAGTAAACGAGAACTAGATTAAGAATTCTCTTCCTTTTCTTCATCATCAATGAAATAACTGTTCGTGACCCAGTATTCAATTTGATCATCAATTCAATCATTGTTCATGTTTTTTCTTATCAATGAATAGATCACTTTACTTGTATGTCTTGGTTTTTCCGTATTTTTTGAAATACTCGTAAAATTTTTTTAACTCTACCACTGTCTTGTCCTTTTCATATACTAGTAAGTTGTAAATTGAAAAAAAAAACCATTAGTTGATGCCAAAGTCATCTTAGCATGGTTTAATACATTAATGAACTAGTAATCTGAAATTACAAAACATATGATGAACAATTTGTATTCATTCTATTTCTGCTTAACTAATTATAAACTCGTCTATTTGTGTATATATTGGGACATCTTGGTGAATTCAACACTTTTAAGTAAAACTCTCGAATAATTGCAAGTCATGCCCATTTTTAAATGTAGATGATGATTTTATAGAAAGAACAAGTTAACGTTCTTGTTACAAGCCCCTTTAGAGAATTGCATTGGATTTGAATCTAGATCTAGATTTGAAACTAACGACCCGGTTTGATTTCGGCCACACCGTGTGCCAACCTTCTTTTCCCCTTCTGCTTTGGGGGACGGCAGCCGGACAAATCTCCCTCTCGCGTAAACCCATAAACCCTACAAATTTTCAACGGCTTTTAGTTCTTCCCCTTTTCTTCCTCTCCTTCTACCTAGTTGCCGTTGGTAGACCAAAGAGGGAGTGAGAGGATGGGGAGTCAGGATCGGCAGTGCCAGGTCGACCTGGGGAACCTCATGGCTTTCGACCCTCTCTATCGTTTCGCTCCTCCTCCTACAAGGTACTCTTTGTGTGTGTGTGTGTGTGTTTGTCTCACATGTTCTTGATGGGGTCTTTTGTTAACCAGGGAAGAGGCGGCCCAGGAGTGCCTTCGAAAGGGGACTGAGCTGATTCAGGCGGTGGCAGACGTCCTTTTTGCACTGCCATCGACCGAAGATCGCGATGGGCCGCTGGTTCAGCTTCCTCCTCCCACCACCAAGTTGCCCCGAGAGAAGCATGTGAGAATTTCCTTTCTGTTAGCTTCTTGTTTTGTTCTCTCTCCCTCTTTGCTTTTGAACGCCTTGGTGTTCGTCGTTAATGCAAAACGAAGCATTTTTTCCCTCCATGGATGATGCTCTCTCTAGTGAACTCGTGCCACCGTGTCTAAATTTTGTGGGGTTTCAAGTGGTCCTGTATTTGTTGATAGTTCGATTTTGTTCGACTTATTGACACCCGGGAAAAGTGGGATAAGCTGGGAAATTGAGATATACAGGCAAAGTGCTGTCGCAACTAGAAAATTGGATATGTGAGGATTTCATGAGATTATGTTTGAAACAGGCAGTGGGTCAACTAGCATTCAGTTCATAGGAAAAAAAAACCACTTTGTTCGTTCATAATTGAGCTTCTACATGCTTCTGAGAATTGGTGTAAATTGGTTCCCGAAGAAGTGTGTTTGTTTACATGTTGTTGTCTGCTGCTGCAAGCGTACAGCAGTCAGAAGTCTCTCCTGGTGGACAAGCTTTGGTTTTCCAGTTACACCTAAGAAGAATAAAGGCTGGTTCCCCTTGTTATTTAACAGGGAAAAAAATGGTCTAAATCAACCACTTGCACGGATTCAGCGAATTCACATGGTTTTAAATAAAGAGAAGGCCAATGTCAAACCGACGGAGTGAAGGCCGTTGTTGTCGTAATTTGTAAGCCAACCAGTTTGCTTGTGTTGATTGTTGATTTGAAAATTCAAGTGTATGAAAAACATGACTATGAGATAGACTTTCATTGCCACTGGCTTTCAATGTGTGGACATTGTGATGGCAATGGATTTTGGTTCAATGTTGGATGAAATACCTTGTGGAGATGTCCATTACTAAACATATTCATGATTAATAAGTAGGTGAATAAAGCGCAATGCTAATCTTTACTTGAGCTAAGTGGAGTAGGCCTAACTCTGGTTGTGCTGCTTGTTTACACTGTTTCTAATTAACGGATGAAAATACTTGTCATGTTTCAGTCATTGTTTATGTTCCATTTTAAGGGTTATCGTATTTCCATCAAAAATTTCACACACAGAGGTTTCTTCTCCTACTATCTTAGGTGTCATAAGTATTATAAAGGATGAGGTAACCCATTATTTCATTTCTTGGAAAAAACTTTAAGTATAGTTTTTCTGCACATTGACATCATTGATCCCTCACTTTGGCTGTTCTGGTGGAAGGAGTCATTGAAATTCTTCTGAGTGGAAATATCTTAACAAATTTCTTCTGTTAAAATCTCATGTTCTACTTACTCACTGATGGTTTTTTTTCTTCAGATCCCAAGGTCGAAGCCTCCTACGAAATGGGAACAGTTTGCTCAAAAGAAAGGTGAATTATTTGACTGTCTTGCTTGAGTAATTTATGTCATCCTTAGTGGATGAATGTGTTGTCAAGTTTGCATTCTGATTTATTAAAATGATATTTTTCTTTCATTTTTGACAGGAATTAAAAATCGTAAAAAGAGCAAGCTTGTTTTGGATGCTCAAACACGTCAATGGAAGCGACGATATGGTTATGATCGTGCAGGAGATGATAAGAATATCCCGATCATTGAGGCCAAGGAATCAGATGGTAATTCTTTCTATTTTGACTTCATGTTGTGGTTCTGGAGTCTTTAAAGGTGTCTCTATGTCATCTACAGGTCAGAAGACAAGAAATTAGAGTTGAAAGTTTCATAATAATACATATGATGGCCTCAAATCTTTAACGCTTCTATGTACATGGCATTTGCCACTATTGCTTTCCATATTAGTGAATCCAAAAGATGCGAGTTTACAGAGTTGTGGATTTCTCATAGTGTATGCTTGGGGTTTCTGTATGTGTAGTTGTCTTTATGTTCGATCTCTCATAAGTTCATAACTTTGGGTTCATCAAATGATCAAATGTTTTTTTGGCCATTGTTACAGAGCCAGGAGTAGATCCCTTTAGCAAGAGAAACACTGAGAAGAGAAAACGGATTGAAAAGCAAGAAAAGAACCGGCTGCAGAATCTAAAGCAGGCTGCAAAAGTTGGTGCCTTGCCAAGGTCAGTCCCTGAGTGAACCAGAGCTATTTCTAGTTGTATATAAACTCCTGTTTTGCTCTGAAAAATAAATAAAGGCTTTCTTGGCCATTCTTTTGACTATTTGATTATGCAAATCTATCCTAGATTTGTGAAACCGTGTCTTTAAGTTTTTCTGCTCTGCTTCCTAAATTTTTATTCAACTGGATAACCGAAGTAATTACATGTGCAAGGTTCACTTGACATGGGAAACTGAAAATACAATTTGTCTCTAGCTGTCACAATGATGGAATCTTCCGGCTTTTTTCAGCACTGTGCAACTTGCTGCAAGGGCATTGCCTATAACTGGCACGAAGGAACCACCCAAGAAATTCACCAAGCAAGAGCTGGAGAGTACCGCTGGTTTAGCAGGAACTGCAACAGCAAGTGGCGGCAAGTTCGATAAGAAGCTTCCTGGGGAGAAACCTGCTAAACATTCCGGAAAGCATCGTAAAGTAGTCATCAGTAACTTTTGCCTTATGAATGAGTTTCGGTTTTCTGTTTGACTTCTAAATTAATGTGGCCTACGCCTTCTGTGCAGTTTCTTCCTGTTGTTGAAGGTTCTGGCATTGGTGCGAAGGAAAAGCAACAAAATGATAAAATTTTGAAGAGACTCCTTGAGAAGAACTCCCATGATATACTCAACGTGGACAAGGTCAGACATATTCCTTTCATGTATACTTGTCTTTGTTAGAGCTTTAGTTTAGTAATGCAACAGAAAATAATCTTAATCTTATAGTTTAGTCATAGTGGAAGAATTTAAAGGCATTCAGCAACCTTTGCTGAAGGAGATTCTTTTTAAAAGTTTGGGTAACACATTTCTTGGCCTTAGCTGTCCGTTTGCAAAACTGCATCCAAGGATAACACCGATCTAACTTCAAGGCATCCTGTAACTACGAGAAGAGGCCTGCAAATTGTCATTTTCCGGAGGAATAATATGTCTGATTTAGCAAATTCATGTTTCTTTAATTCATGATATTGGTATTTTAGGAAAATGATTGATTGCCAATCTGAAAAATTAAATTTCTTTCTCATTTTGTTAAACTAAGCGAAATTACAGAGAAATTAAGTTCTACCAGAGCATTTCAGCACTGACAAATTTCTTGCTTCCTACTTTTCATCACACATATACACACACACAGACAAAGAGAGACCTTGTGCCCTTTGGTGTCTTGGGTCTTTCTAGTAATCATTTTTGTTAATCATTTCCAGGAACAAGTTGATTAACTTCAGTTGTTTCTCTTGTAGGCTGTTTCCATGTTCAATGTAAAGGAAGAACAGAAACGAAGGAAGCAGTGGGGAGCCAAATCCTCACCCTCCAAATTGAAACCCAATAAGAAAGCCTTCAAAAAGTCCACAAAGAAAAGCGAATAGGCCACCAAAGGAATTCATCTTTTCTTTCTGCATCTCCTCCTTTCGAGAGCGCCACTTAAATGCCGGGAATATTTGGGAAATGCTTTTGTTCTTTATTTAACTTGTTAAGTAAATCATCTCTTGTTAATTGCCTTTATCCAATGCCAGCAAAATATTTTGTTATAGTAACACTAACATGGTTCTTCAAGTCCTGTTCTTTTCTTATTTTACAAGATTATACAGATGCGTTGTGTGGAGTGGGGCCCACTTATCTTCTACCTCCACTCTCTTGATCTACTTATATGTTGAACAAGTTCAATTACCATCCTTTTGTGTTTGCTCCATTCGTGCTCTTTCTCTCTCTAAACCTCATAGATCTGTGAAATCTAAATCCACTTAGAAATTACTCTCTGAACTGGATCCTGCAATTACGTTGATGGAAACTGAAATCTGGGAATATAGGGGACCAGATTTAGGATGGGTGAGCACAACGGATGTCAGGATGGAAACTAGAATAGGGCTTGATACATGGCAAAAATTGTAAAATCAACACACTGGGTTAGATGCATTTCCAATCTTGTTCTTGTGAGGTATCAGTTTTGGATTCATTTTTCTGTGTTTGTTTTCAAAATTATAGTTTTCTATACCACTATTAGTTCACATAATAACTATACATTCGGAATGGTAGGAAAGTCGTGTCCTTTATTATTTTCGAAAAATAATCCACTTGTAAGGATTACTTGTACAAAATTAACATTCCATAATTTCGGCAATTAACGATGCTTTGTCCTATCATAGCTAACATACATGTAGTGATGACCTTGTTTTACACATCTTTAGTATCTCTTTTCAATCTGAATATGATTAATACAAAAATATGAATTCAATCGGTAACTGTATTTGAGCTTTGTGCTGACGTTTTTTTTGCAGAATTGGATGCGTATAAGCATGTTTTTACATGTAAAAAACTTGAATTTGGTTTTGCCTTTTATACATTAAATTCAAGTCTGATTCTGCATCTGATTAAGCAATATGCGATTAGTCAAAGTAATAGGTTTATATTCACTCCAGAACATTATATTGGTATTCAAAATAATATAAGGAAATTGAAAAATACTGTGTATACTGTATAGGTTCCCTGGTCTTGTATTAAAGAAGTACCAATTTTTACGTGTCTGATAACGTTTAATTCTATAAAAGTGTTCTTCAAATAAAATTACTTGAAGAGAAAATTTTGTCACATCACGGATTTATGATTTCATGTATGAGAAAACTTTTCTTTTTTTCCGTATGAGAAAACTTTTCTTTTTTTCCTTTATCTCTTGAGAGAGAGAACATAAATTCATTATGGATACGACATGGAAATTTAATGGGCACTTTTCAAACATCTGGTTGCGTGTTCTTCATCTTGGCCCATTTTTTCTGGAAACCAAGTCTTTTCCTATTGTTGGGCCAACTTGAGAACCAGTGGTTCTTATGAACGGACTCCTCTATCTCTCTACACACCAACAAAATTATACTATTATGTCGACCAAATATAATTGTTCCGTAAGAACCAAAACTTGTGTTGCTTGATTGCGATGTGTTTATAGGTCTTCATGCAGGTTTTAGATCGACGGCCTAGGAATTTTCATAAATACTTTGTTCTCTAAAAATGCTTTAGCCTCAAAAACTATTTTTTTAAAAATGCGTTACAGGGGCTGAATGTTTTTTCTCAATTTTTTTCAAGGGTCATACTGAAATTTTAAAAAATTATGGCATGTATTTTCTTGAAAAAAATCCCATTGGCTCTGCCCGGACTAAGGCTTAGGATTTGGGGATGTATATGGATTGAATTCAGATTGGATATCTGATCAAACTACTCAAAAAATGGGATATTGGGAGAAAAAAAGTTCAGCCGGAAATAAAAGGGGATAGGAGCCTTCTAGGGCTGCACCGGAGTTGAGCGTACTTTGGCTCGACTTGAACTTGCTCATGCTCGAGCTGTCTCAGCTCGACTCGGTTTGTGCGCAGCCCTAGAGCCTACCTCCCCGCAGAGTTGCATCAGAAAACAAAAATGGTTTAACATCCGATTAAGATATCAAATCCGGACTTAAGGAATGACCTCCAATCCTATTCGGTTTTAAATACTGATCGCATAATAAGGGTAATAAGTGTCAGTATAGTCAACTAAAAATTTCTGATATCCGAAACATCCATATATTCTAAAAGTTGTTCTTAACATATCATAATGAGGTTCAGATTGGGTTCGGGATTTAAACTTCATATTTAGATTCAATTGTGAATTTAATAGTCAGATTTAGATTAGATTGTGCATTTAAAACCAAAGGTGGGATTTGGGTCAGATTTAGATTTTGAATTAAAAGTCTGATATAAAATTTTCTTTACTTGCATCCAATTCAAATCCAGTCCATTGACATCCTTAGCTGAAGTTAGACGGTTCTCCACTAGAAACAAAGCATTGATCGGAATCTGCGGGGAGGTAGACTCCCATCCTTTATTAGAAAAGGATATTATGTGCAAGAAAGAATAAAGTCGAACGAACCAGCAACAATTAGAGAACCATGTAGCTCCTCAATCTGAACTGCAGATGCCTAAAGCAATTGGCAAACAATAAAGCAAAACAGTTCATCCCTTTCAGCCATTATCGAAAATCTGGTTTTCGTTCTTGGGCGCTTCACATATTAATGCAGAAAAATGGAAAACATGTGAAATCACCCGTCCACATTATCACAATGCAGAAAATTGAAAGCATGTGTTTATGTTCCTTTGCTTGAAGAATCCATATAGAAATTCATTTTTTCAGCTAAAAACTTGTTATATGTGTGTGAAGTATTTTGTGAGAGGTCAATTTAATTAAGTAGATGACCCAAAATCGGTCAATGTAGCCTCATATTTACTTTACATATATAATAAATTGATAAGCTGAATAAATACGAAAACTGCATGAATTTCAATCCTCTGATTTATTCATTAGTTTACAAATATTTATAACGGAAACGTATATCACCTAGTTTCGTATTTATTTGATCAACAAATTATATATACAGTTTAAAAATCTTTATAACCGAAACATATATCCCCTAGTTTTATATTTAATTAATCAACAATATATATATATATATATATATATATATATATATATATATATATATATATATATATATATATATATATATATATATATATATATATATATATATACCGATTATCCAAATCTATTGTCCCTGTCACATTCAGAATATTGACAGGTGGTCCTACGTTCCTTCTCACACGGGACGAGTTTGGAAAGCTGAATCTTTGACATCGAGCTCGCAGGGCCCTCGTCCACAAACTTTTCAAGCATAATGATAAAAGCAAGCGTGTATCTTTGGATTGGATTGGATAGTCCGAACCGCATCTATCTTCTTTTTTTCTTTTCTTTTTTCCTTTTTTCTTTTCTTTTGGAGAGCTAGAAATTAGCAACTCAATACATAGAAAAGAGTTCTGCAAGCATATCAATCTTTTCCTAATTCCCTTTACTTCTGGTATTGTGGGCCGTAGATGGATGGGATACGGTACACTTGTCGACTAAAGTTAAACGATGACACTAAGTAAGACCCATACCCAACGGCAATGAGTTCATTTCTATTGTGCCATCTGTCCCTTCATAAAAGTGTGTGTGGATCTGCTCAGGTCCATGATCAATGGGTGGCTGGTCCCTAGTTCATGGGTACAAATGCTCAGAAGCTGAAGTATCAAGTTCCAACTTAAACATCGACACAGCTCTAGACTCTGGGGGTAGGGGAATAAGAGCTTTGGCTCTCATTTTGGGTGTTTGGATTATATATTCCTGGGACTCACCAAATCAATTCATAAAGCTAGATCCGCCCGTGGATGTGAAAGTGGAGCTCCACTCGTTTGGCATGCAAGGAACACCTCAGAGCTTTTATATCTACCAAAAAAGCTTACTCAGCCAAGTGCTAGAGTTGAAAGTAAGACCTTGACGTTGAAGTTGAAGTTCAAGAGTTCATTACTATCAAAACTAATTCACTTGCTTCAAGGGGCATAGCGTAGCTGGTCGGGTTAAGGGCCTGAAAAAATACAGGTCTCTAGTTCGATTCCCGTGGGTGCTATGTTCCTGTGTCTTAAGGTGGCAGGACGCGACATCCTAATAAAAGGGTGTCCCGTTCTATCACTGACACCGACGCAGCTCATGACCCCGGAGGCAAGGGGAATGGAGGGCCTTCGAGCTTCACTCGGGCGGTGGGATTTACCCTCTCGCTCACCCGATATCAAAACTAATTCACATTCAATCATCATCTACAGGTCATAGTTTATATACTGATCAACAAAATGACTATCGTCACTCAAATTGGAGGTTAAAATCTCATAACCACGTCCTAAACGCTCATGCTCCTGAATGGGCAAGGAGTTCTGCACTTTTCAGTTGTTTAGTCTCCTTTGAGCATGCACGGATTCTCATGAACCAAACAAACTTATTGTTGCCTCATGACAGTGAACGATTTAATTCAATCACCCCGAACACAACAAAGGAGAGAGAAAGAGAGAGGACCCATCGGAAAATAATGGACACCTAAAAATGGTAGGCATGAGGTGGGTAGCTGGGAGGTCAAAAGCAAACAGGTATTTCATGTTTGGTGAAAGATTCTGAGTCAAATGCAACGAAGGGTCAACTAAATTCCACTTCCACCAACACCAACAAGTTCGCCATGTTTGATTTCTTGCTACCAACCTCTCAAATATCTATTGGTGAAAATTTCCGTAGGTGAAGTTTGTTTATCTCAAATCTTTCAACAAATTGCAGGTTTGAAAACCATAAATTTACAACTTTGCTTTAGATTTTTAAAACTTAAATTAAAACGGAAGAATCTCAAGACAAGTCAAGAAAAGTCTATGATTTATAAATGTTTTAAGATGACGTGATTACAGACATTTTCTAAACAGTATTATCATTTGAAAGTTGCAAATGCCATTTAAGGAAAGGAAAAAATGGCTATGTCTATTTTTCCTAGGTAAACAAGTTCGCACTATGGCCCATAGAATTCAAACCTGTGGCTTGATATCTGCCGGCGAAGGGAAAAACTGTTTGCTAAACTACCACCATGCATGAAATTTCAGAAAATGCGTTCACCTACATATAAAGTTATAACCACTAGTATCACTTCATACCGGACAAACTTTATTGCCTTGATGTCATGCACAGCCTAAAATTGAAAAGATATTTTAGAATTATCACTTCGCCTTTGTTGCTACAATATCAGCCTTCAAAATGATAATTTATTTCTGCTTTTAGAACTAAAGAAATTGAATTAGATGAATAAACAATAGCCTTGTCCTTCTTTCGATGCAAACAAACAAGTAATTGAAATAAATAAACCCTGCTCTAATCCTCCCAAGGAAACCGACGAACATGGAATGCGATACCCAATCCGTCGAATCAAAGTGAAGAGAGCAAAGGGTGAGGGTACTCCTCTAGGCCCTCATTGTGGGTAGAGAGAGTAGTGAGGGAGGGGGAAGAGGTCTCACGCCCAGTCGCCCACCAACTTTTCTCCCTCGCTGCAGGGGATCTCTCTTGAACCCTGAACGTAAGAGAGGAGCCGATTTGCTCGACACCCACCTTGTTTTCTCCGTCACTTGCTTGTATCCTCCAGGAAAAATGTATTGAGGAACCTTCCAATTTGGAAGACGAAGAAGAAGAAGAGCAGAAACATTGATATGGGTAAGTGGGGAGTGGAGAGCAGAGAGAAAATGGGAAAGATTGTATCCGTTTCTACATCGGAAGATGCCTTCCAATGGAATCCGATCGATGGTATTGTTCAGAACTGGAAAAAGATGGAAAAAGTGGTCTCTTTATCGTTATCCGATATGGGTTTTGCGTGGAACGAGCCCATGGTCGGCTTCGCTCCCGGCGGCTTGTTTGCCAGCGTTGGGCAGGTGGGTGTGGGCGTGGGGATTCCTCCTAATCATCCGAGGGGGGAAGATGGTCAGAGGCAGGTCCAGAGGATGATGGCGCCGGAGCTCCCTGGTGCGGATCTGTATGGGAAGTACTTGGCATCAGTGACCCCCTCGTCGACTTCGTCTGAGTTGCCGCAGCTTGGGCTTTGTAAGATTGAAATTCCGGAGAAAGAGGCCGAGGAGGAGCTGGTTGAGGGAGTTAACACGAGAGTGAAGAAGAAGAACCGTTTTAGGATTAGGGTTCGAAATGCTTCACTGAGGCGATTAATCAGTGGTGCAGTTGCTGGAGCGGTTTCTAGGACGGCAGTGGCGCCGTTGGAGACGATAAGAACTCATCTGATGGTTGGTAGCAGTGGGAACTCTACGCTGGAAGTGTTTAAGACTATAATGGAGGTAGATGGATGGAAGGGATTGTTTAGGGGGAATTTGGTTAATGTTATCCGGGTGGCCCCTAGCAAAGCTATTGAGGTGCGTTGTAGTATCCGGCAATCTCTTGTTCTTTTTTTATTTTTCTTATTTTTCTGATTTGATTGTTTTTTAAATTGGGAACGATGATGTCTTTGTTTGTTCATATGTGTGGTTTCTTTTGATTTCTTATGTATCTGTATGTGGGATATTGGGGACGACTTGTTGGGTGAATCATGGTATATAGTGTTGCATGCTGCTTTTCATGTCTTTGTTTTGCAGCCACAAACAGAACTAAAAGTCTTCAGTCATCAGAATAGCTACATCTGCGTTAGTTTTAGATTCTTTCTGGTTCATTGTCTGTTACCTTTCTCCCTCTGATTTCTCCACGGCAGAGCTTGGTGCATGTTGAAGAGCATGCAAATGGAGTCTACACTTTTCCTTCTTTAAGGAATAATATCAGCTCTCTATTAATTGGTTGCAATAGGTGAATCTTATATTTCCATGGCAGACGGTTGAGCTGTCTAATTCTTTTCTTGTCGGAAGTCTGGAGTTGATATCTGTGAGATTGTTCTCAAATTGTGGCAAGGTTTTTTTTTTTAAAAAGTTGCTAACTGGAAATATTGTTATGAAAGAAAGAGAATGCATAGAAGTTAGGTTGAAGGCTCTGAATGTTAGACTTGAATGGTTCTTGTGCAGGATGCAAGAGGATAGACTATTGAAGCACTTTTTGTGCTTTTTTTTAATGCCAAAACTTAGCTGTGACTGGCAACATAACTTAAGTCTCCTGTTGCAAAGATATTGTGGATCAATCTAGCCACTAATCATGCTTAAATAAGCTTCTAATGGATAATGATTGATGTTGGCTGTAGAGCTAGCTTGAAAACCATCTTCTCACTTCAAGATACTATGAAAGACCATCTATATAAAACCTTCAAATAGAGTAGGTAGCTAAACTGGTTGTCTTCTTAACTGGGTAAGATATTGTTCCTCTTTATGTTTGAAGTAGAAAAACAGTTGGGTGTTTGAATTGGATCACTCTTCCCTTTTCCCTTTTAATGGTATTATTGAGGTTTGTTATATTGCCGAAGCTTTGTAAGCCTTATGGTTGGGCATTGTGTTGCTTTTCCACTATAATCTTCTCATCCTTCTAAGCGGCGATTTCACCACTTAAAGTTCTATACATTTTTTCTGTTTATGATTTCCTCGTGGGAAATAAGCAGTAAGTCCATGATTCTAGAAAATATTTCATGTGGATTGTATGTATGCAGGATGTTCTTAGGTGCCATTTTTCTCTTTA
This sequence comes from Nymphaea thermarum, assembly GCA_011799765.1. Lineage (NCBI taxonomy): Eukaryota > Viridiplantae > Streptophyta > Magnoliopsida > Nymphaeales > Nymphaeaceae > Nymphaea > Nymphaea thermarum. The sequence continues at coordinate 109,561 of JAANDH010000567.1, forward strand.
TTGTTTTCATCAGAAAATTTATGTGATAGGAGAATCATTGAGGCAACATGTTGTTTCTCTTAATGGGTGAACTTATATATGAACTTACTTTCTTGTTCTCCCATGTTGTTCCCATCTGTTTTCCTGCAACTTTCTTGTACAATTGCTTCATTTTCTTTATCATCCATTGCCTTGTTCATTTTTTTCTTATATTTTTGTTTTCCTTCTCAAGAGCCAAAATTAGCTCACGCTTTCCCATACTCCCCTTTTTCTTTCTATCTTTTCTCTGTCATACTGTCTCCTGATCAAATGTTATTCTTTATTCTTACTTTATAAGTTACTAGCTTCAACTCATTTTCAGGCAGATGTATATCAGATTTGGAAGATCATATTCATATCTTTTATATATCTGATTAACATTAGTACACATAGAAACTGCTTCTGCATAAGCCTGACTGATTTGGACTCAATACAAAATTTTCTGCAAGCAATTGATGAAATCAGAAAACAATAAGAGTCTGTAAATTTGTACATAAATTTCAGTTCTTGTCCTAAGATCATAGTGGATTTCAATGCTGAGTCTTTTCAACATTATATTTTTAGTTATGGAGAAGTCAACTTTCTATTTCTTGATCTATTTATTGCCAGAGAAAGAAAACAGAAGAAAAAAATGGGATGCTGATCTGATCTTGTCCTAAGATCATAGTGGATTTCAATGCTGAGTCTTTTCAACATTATATTTTTAGTTATGGAGAAGTCAACTTTCTATTTCTTGATCTATTTATAGCCAGAGAAAGAAAACAGAAGAAAAAAATGGGATGCTGATCTGATGGATCTTTCGTTGTTATTTCCTTCTTCAAATGTGTGGTCCCATAATTGTGGTCCTTTCTTGGTCCTCCTCAATGCATGACTTAGACACTGCAAACTTTTTTTTTTTTTACTTTGAATTTTTTGCTAAGTGTGTGTGTATATATGTATATATGTATTGCCATGTTAGTGTCTTCCCCATTACCTATAGGAGTCTTTTTAACATTAAAAACATCTTTTGGAGTATTTCATGTATCTGCCCTAAAATTAAGGTAGATTCATGGAACACTTGAATTGTCCCAAAGTTGAAGTAGAGTTGAGATACTTCAACAAGTGTTTCATTGAATCTACTTTAATTTTGGGAGAGATTCATGAAACACAAACAAAGTGTTCTCAAAACCAAATGGCCCCATGAAGTACAATTAAAAAAAATCCAAAACATGAAAATATTGTCATATATAAAACCTAAAGAAACATGAGCTAAGAGACTTTATTATAATGAGCTCATAAAGAATGACAGAAAAGCAATCCATGTTTGTGTGCACTTGAATCACCCCAAAATTAAAATAGATTTGGAACATTTGAACAAGTGTTTCATCGATCTACATCAATTTTAGAGCAGATTCAAAAGTATTTCTACTGCTAAACGGCTAAACGGCTCCATAGGATGAAAAACAAAAAAGAAGAAGCCAAAACATGAAAGAACTATATCATATACAACTTGAAGAAAGACGAGCACAGAGTCTTCTGTGTTAATGATTATGAGCTCACAAAGAATGAAAGAAAAGCAATCCATGTTTATGTGCACATGTATTAAAGCCAACACCTCACTAAAGGTCGTGCAGAGCTGACCTTTATGAGCATTAGTCAAATGATCATGATTGTTTTACTTGAAAGGTTGGGAGGTTGTTTCACTTTTAAAGATGTCATAGTCAATGAAGCATGTTTCATGACAGATCAATCCACTGGAACGATTTGTTCAGGATGCAACCAACGGTGATAGATCAAAATTTCAAACTAAACTTTGAAAAGGGGATGGTTCATGACCAACTGGCAACTGTTAATCAAATGGATTACTTCACTCTCAGTGAAGATCTCATACTGGGTGGTAGACCAAGGCCTATCAATTATGTTCCTGTGCCCCTCTTTGCAGGACAATTATGTGTTCAAAAGCAAGCATCTGTAAACTGTTAGGATCCGTTGAAATTAGTAGGGCTATCCATCAGTGACTGCACATCCTATTGCTTACAAGCCTGAACAATTTATTTGCAAAAAATAATGCAGATAAAAGTGCTACTCTAAATTTAGATGTGTAACTATTTCATTTTCATGCAATGTCTTGCAGAGAGGAGAGAGTACCAGACTGTTGATAATTGATATAGACAAATTGATGGCAGACCAATAAGTGATAGATATATTGGTCTCATTTCTTTGGGATAAAGAATGCTTTTACTGTTCAATATGATGGACAATTATTTTGTAAACTATAAATGAAAAATTACGTGTTGGCCAAACTGTTGACTCTGCCTATAGTTTTCTATGTTAACTTCCAGTCTTCCACAAGTTTGTTGCTTGAAGACCCAAGAGATATATTTGGAGAATGCTATAGATGTTCTTTAAAATTTGTATAAGTATGTTACTATCTTGTGAAGCAGGCAGTTGAGCCCTAATTTATCTACATTGATTGAACGCATATTGCTGTGTGAGCAACATGAAGCCCAGCAAGCTGCAAGAGTAAAGAGTAAAATCTCTTGTATACTGCAGCTCCATTCAATTTTTATTCCTTAGATGCATCATTGTCAGTGTAATGTGGTTTTATCTGTTTCATCATTTTCATCTCATTATCCGTCATGGCTACCTGTCGTCTTACTGCTATTTCATTTTCATTTTGCTTTAGTATTTTATATAACTTTACTGCTCGTCATAAAAAAGTGTTGTTTTGTAAAGAAGTGTTAAAAACGAAAAAGAAGTCACTCAAAAGAAGGCAAGAAAACATGTTTTTTTGGAAAAAACATGATATTATATCCGAGAAAAATCTCACCATTTAATACCCATAAATGATATTTGTGACTATGCTTGACAAGAATAGCTCTTTCTATATCTATATATAGTTATATACACACCAATGTCTGTACATATAGTCAGTAGTCACCTATATACATTCTATTTGGTTGTTCCTCAAGTGATCTGGTGTCTTTAGTTACCTTTAGTGTCACGTATATATATATTCCATTTGGTTGTTCGTCAGGTAGTCTGGTGCCTTTAGTTATTTTTACATTGAATCTACTTACAGCAGATAACTTTGTAACTCTTTGCTTCTTCTATCTTTGTAGACAGTTATGGCTATGCATGGATATGAGCTGCTTAGGATCTGAGTTGTGTTTTTTTTTCCCTTTTATAACTATTGATGGAGAAAGAGAGCATCTTGTAATTTTAGTGTTGAATACAAATAATTTCGTCATTTATTCTACCTGATCTAAGAGAAGTGTTCTACAGTTATTTGCTTATGACACAGTGAGAAAGGTCCTGTCACCTAAACCAGGAGAATCTCCAAGTTTTCCAGTCCCAGCTTCTCTGATCGCTGGAGCAGTAGCTGGTGTTAGCTCAACTTTGTGTACGTATCCCTTGGAATTAGTGAAGACCCGCTTGACCATTCAGGTATAAAAAGTTTACTGAAATGTTCTTCATTGAAATTTTTGGTTGTCAATCTTTCATCTTCTTACCTTAATTTTGTTTTTTGCTGAAGAGAGGCGTCTATGAGAACCTGCTCCATGCATTTCTAAAAATTATACGAGAGGAAGGGCCTAATGAACTTTACAGAGGTCTCACCCCAAGTCTGATTGGTGTGGTGCCATATGCTGCCACTAATTACTTTGCTTATGAGACGCTCAGAAAAGCTTACAGGAAGGTCTTTAAAACTGAAGAAGTCGGAAATATTCCAACACTTATGATAGGTTCAGCTGCAGGTGCCATTTCAAGCAGCACTACTTTCCCGTTGGAGGTGGCTAGGAAACATATGCAGGTGGGTGCCGTTAGTGGAAGACAGGTTTACAAGAATATGCTTCATGCATTGACAAGCATATTGGAAAAAGAGGGTATTGGAGGGCTTTATGTTGGATTAGGGCCTAGTTGTATGAAGTTGGTACCTGCAGCTGGCATTGCATTCATGTGTTATGAGGCCTGCAAAAGGATACTTGTTGAGAAAGAAGATGAACGATAGGTTTCTTTCACTAATGGATGGTTGGAGTTGATGGCAATGGTGCATTCACTTCCTTTTTAAGGTGAGTGGGCAGGGACTGAACACTCCCGTAAGCTTATCCTGACGGCAAGTTTTCCAGAAATTGTTCTTCCTGTTCACCTGAACAAACCCTCAGTCTTTTTTCTTATTTATTTCATCAGAGATACATTGGCTAAGAAATGCCTTTAGATGGATGAATTTAGTCTCTTGTTATCTAGAAGTGAAAATTATGAAGGTTTTTCATAATTATTAAGCGAAGGAAGCACAGGGGATCCCATTTATACACCTTTTTAAACTGCCTTTCTCAAGGCTTCCAGTGGTTCAGATGCAGAAATCTATGATGGGAAGGTCGTATCTTTATCATTCTTTTTGATGCCATGCAAGCTTGGAACTGATTTATGCTGCTGCAGATCGAGGCCAATTTTGGGGAAGAGTTTGCAAACTCAAGAGGGTCTTGGAACAGTTCTGTCATCAGTATGTTACTTGAAATTTCCTTTTTCTGTTTCACTTTTGATTATGGCTGGGCTGGTCCCATTCCGCTTGTCATTCTCCTGGGCCAAAGTGGACTTGTTACTCTTCTTTGCTTCAAATTGCTAGTATTTCTTGAGTTTCCGTCTTATTTCTTTACCAATAAAGGGCCTGAATGTTTACCATCACAAGCTTACAGCTGGTAAGGGTTGCTGTCGCTTCTGCCGCAGCCGAACGGTTGGCAGTCAAGAAGAAAAGGAACCGATCAGCAGGGCTTGCTTGTGAGAAATTTTTGTGTTTCTATTAAGAAAAGTTATGTCGTCTCTCTTTTAGCCTTTTTCTTCTTACAGACGAGGAAAGTCAGCATTGATCTGAAAACCTCTCCTTTGACCTTTTCTTCAGTCTACTAAATTTTGATGCACTTCCACTTACACATGGATCACCTGAAAAAAAAAAGATGATAATTCAAAATTATAATTATTACGAACTTAAGTTTTGTTCGGAAAAACCTACAAATTTATGCCAAGAAACACTCCGGTGTTGATCTCTAGGCCTCCCTCAAGTTAAAAGCTTCAAGTCTAATTCCTTAACCAAGTGGATGAGATTTAACCCAAAAGAAAAAAACAGAAGTGTGCCTCTCTCCAAGCCGACAGGGTATGAAAGAAGTGAGTTGATTAAAGGGCTAAATGAACTCTTGAATAGTTATCGTGAGCTTCTCCCTGGAATGGCGATCATTTGAAGTAAAATATGAATCCAAGCTTCACGCTAAGATCTCCATCCGTATTCCTCGCAATATGCAGTATCATGTGTCATTTATAGGAATTGCAATTGGAAGATTCACTAAGATTCTTTCCAAATTTGTATGCCGGACATGTTTTATCTTTCATGGCTCACAGACAAATTTATAAATTCTTTGGCCCCTCAGGTGGTATCAATCAAAACTCAACTTGGTTTCAGCAGCAAAAGTGGCTTGTTTCTACGACTATAGAACGAGGTTGTAAACTTGATTTAACATCAAAACTAAATTTTGGGAAGGCCTATTTCGTTGTAAAATTAATTCCCTAACCAATTTGAATATGGTTCATGGAGTTATTTTATTGAAGAATGAAGTCTATAATTTATACACTTGATTGTCTTCCGAAGACGGGGCTGAGCTTACCACCATGAAAAGGTTCAAGCGAGTGAATGACAGGATGGAGACTTAATCCAAAAGGGGCGACAACCTCTTATGCTATAAAAGGGGGTCACTGATGTACAAGTTGAAACATATACGATACTCAAAGATACTGAAAGTAGGTCTAGTACCTTAAAAAGAAAAGAGGTTGGGTGAATCCTTTGGTTCTTTGTCGGATGGCAGTCTCCCCGCCCATCCAAAATGTGAATTTCCTCTTACCCAGGTTTTAAATCACGATCTTTAGCACCATAAAAAGGTTCAAGCGAGTGAATGACAAGATGAAGACTTAATGCAAAGTGTAAGGGGTGACAACCTCTTATACTACAAAAGAACTTACACGTTGAAGCAGAGATAGTACTAAAACATAAAATTTCCTTTGACCCAGATTTTAAAGGCATAAGAAACTCACGATTTAAATTTTCATATTATTCGTTACTCAATAGAACTGTCTCAAAAAGAAAAATAAGAATTTCTGTTTACTTTACCCAGATTTTGAAGGCATAAGCAGCTCACGATTTAAAATTTCATATCATTCATTACTGAAAAGAATTGACCAAAAAAAATTAAGCCAAGAAAGACAAGAAATTGATTTTTATGAAGTACAAATGCTAGAAGTTCAAAGGTGGAGACTTGTAGTGGGAGAAGCGAACGTGACAAACAAATTAGTTATAGGGCGTTCTCTGTTGCTGCACCTCTGCTCTCATGTAAACGGCATCTCCTTCGAGCGCAGGAAAAGAAAGAGAGGGAGACGGAGATGGAGGGGAGCATGATGATGTCCTTGGACAAGCTCCCCATAAGGAGGTTGAACGCCATCGAAGAAAATGGTGTCGAGCATTTCCCCCCGTAAGGAAACCCTAATCTCTCTCTTTCACGCTCTGCATTTCCGTTGATTCAGTTTTCTGCAGTTCTAGTTGTTTTAGGGCTTCTTCGCCTTTTCCTGATTGATCCTGCTTTTTCTTGTTGTTTGGTATGGGCTGCCCTGAAGGCGCGAAGTTTCGGCCGATGAGAAGCTCCTTTCTCTTCTCCATGGGATCGATTTCACTCCGCTGGTCCTCGAGAGAGAGGCGAAGAAGCCCAAGACTTCGAAGGAAAGCCAACCGGCGGCGGCCACACAGTGGCCGTGGCAGGGCCTGGTGGAGAGCCTTCAGCAGGTTCATCAGGAGATCTCCGTCGTCATTGACCTGATCAACCATGTGAGTGAATTTGCTGAAAACCTTTAATCTTGATCTGTTAACGTCTGCGAGGACCTTCCGGCTTGTGATTGAATCGTATATTTTCTTGCCTTTATTCAAGCTTGCTTTTTAAGTTCTCATCTCTTCCTTCGAATTTTTCGTTATGTGTCGTGCAACTTTATATGTCGCACGATATGCGTTCGCGACGTGTGTTATATACTCTCTAACCGTGTCGTATATATTATAGTTGTGCTCCTATATTGCATTATAAATCTGCTTATGTGTCTCAGTATGTGCATGAGTGCAACCTGGGAAACCAGCTGCGCAATGGCAGCACTCTTGTTGTAAGACAGCTATAGACTACCAGTTAAGTTTTGACTTTTCGCTTTTGAATTTTTCTGAATTAGTGCCCTTTATTTCCAAGTACTTTCGTTTCTTCACTTTTCCCTTTTCCAATTTTCCTTCCTTTACATAGAGTGAACCAGTGAATTGATGGAATCATGTCAACCTGCTTTCTTATAAAAGATAGGATCTTTATGGCACGGCGAGATACTCAAGAATACTCTATTCATGCTTTGAACTAGTGAATGAGGAACTAATGGTGATAGATATTGGTAGATTAAGACACCTTTACCTGAACAGCAGATAATAGGATCTTCTTTTCCCCTCTCTCAAGTAGCTATACAGAACTGCTCGTATTGCCAGAACTTGTGAATATAAGCGGTTTATGTCTTCACATATCAATGCCTTTTTTTTTGGTTTGTTTTTTCTTTCAGTATCCTTTGTGGTGCAAACTGATAAATAGGTGGTCAAGCAGCTTCCAGATTGGGAGAATAACTAAATAAGTGTAGGCCAACCATTTTAAACAAGAGTATTCAGTTCCAGTTCTCTATTTCATGTTTCTTGTTGACTTTCCGTCAACTCAAGTATCTTTGAAAATATGAACCTTTTCTTCCTAGTTCCTGCACTTCCCATATGACAAATTAGTTATAGCTTTAAGTTTTGAGCAAACAAAATTTTGATACATTAGTTTCTTTTAATGCCAATGTCAGGTGGAGGCAAATGAAGCAGTAGCAGTTGCTGGGATGACAAAGCCGAAACCGTTACCAAATGAGTTGCTGTCCGACCTATCTGTCTCGCTGTCGACCAAGTTGCAGTGCTTTCGTGTGAGCCTCTATTTTGATGTTTATATTATCAAAGATGGAATTTGATTAGATGAATATGTTTGTGTGCCTTATATATCTTATAAGTTATAATAGATGGGTGACCATATTGTCTAACCGACTCTAACAGTTAACTTATAGACTTAGTAACAATGTTGTAAAACGCGTATCGTAAGCCGTATCAGTCGGGCTTTAAGATACGCCGTATCGTAATTTTTTTTTTAAATTATTAATAAATCAGAAAAAATTAAAAAAAATCGGAAAATTCATAAAAAATCAGAAAACATTTAAAATAATAAATTCTTCATAGAAAACATGTTTGAGATAATGATAAGACTTATTATTGCTATAAACTTACGCGTTCATCATTCATAGACATCAAAATTGAAAATTCATAACAATATCATTCAACAAAGCATAAGCCATAAAGTGATAAAACATTCTAGTGTTCAACAACCATAGATTCATAACTCTTAAGTCGTTCGATACATATAAAATCAAAGCACACTTGACTTGACTCTCATTCATGATTTATCATTCATAATCTTCATCATCTTCATCTTCTTCTTCATCTTCCTCATCAAGAATTGGAAGATCCTCACCAACATATTCAGCACCAGCACCAGCACCAGCAGTAGCAGACTCTCCTTCATCAACAAAGCCTTCTGTTGCTTCAACTTCAAGGTTGAAGCATTCAAGATCTTCATCATCAAATATTGTAGCTGGTTCTTCCTTAATCCATGGCTCTAGATTGTCAAAATTTTTCAAGCTGATAGGATCGAACTGAGATCTGTGCTTCTGATACGTGCCTACCTCCGAGCGGCCAAGACCACTTCCTTGCTAATGATTTTTCTAATTCTCTACGTTAAATAAGAGAAAACTTGTTAGTATATAATTTCTTATAAATATATTGTACAAAACATGTAAACATTATGATTAAGGCTTTAAGCTATATACCAATATTACCTTTGTTTCAACCTAATATTATATCGAACAAAGACAAGGTCATTCAACCTTCTATGTTCGAGCCTATTCCTTTTTTTGCTATGGATATGTTGGAACACACTCCCGTTCCTTTCACATCCACTAGCACTGCATGTCTGGCTGAGGACTTTGATTGCAAAACGTGCTAGGTTTGGACAATCAAACTCATACCTATTCCACCACAAATCTAAATAAAAATATAGCAAATCAGTGCGAAAGTTTTAAAAGAATCAAATGTAACAAATGCAAAATAAATTAAAAATTTCTATGTATTTACCTGGACGCATCGTTGTCCTGGCTCGAACGGCGGCAGGTAGTCCCATGTTCCGAAAACAATTATCATATAGATCCAACTCATTGTGAACAACATCTTGTTCTGTAGAATTTTCTACTAACACGTTAGTGCAATCTAACAAACCATGCATGACTTCTCTGTCCTTCTTATATGTAGGAGAAAATCTAATTGCAGGATTTAGATAGTAAGCTGCTGCATGAAGATGTTGATGAAGCTGTCCAGTCCACCTTTTATCTATAATCTTCCATATAGGCATATATAACTTTTTCTTTTCTTTTAAGTTGTCTCGAATTGCCTCTTTTACTTTGTCCATAGCCTCATATAGGTACCCTATGGAAGGTCTATCATCGCTGCCAGCTAACCTGAGAACTTTAACTAATGGAACACAAACCTTCAATAGCTTCACACGTGATTCCCAAAATACGTTATTGAATACAATATAAACAACTATAGAAGCATTTCTTTTATGAGCATGTGGATATGCAGCCCATTCATCACTAGCAAACATCTGCCTCAAAGGAGTTCTTTGTTTCACCACACTCTGCACAATCAATACATTTGTGACAAATCTAGTTTGTGCAGCTCGTATTAATTCAACTCCTTTTGTAAACTTTCTCATCAAACTCAATACATATGCATGATTATAAATAAATTTTGTTACCTCTTGACATTGGTCAATGACTGATTTCATATCATGCATCAAGATCTTGAAGCATTAGATTAACACAATGAGTGGCACATGGACTCCAATAAAATGTTCTATACTTTTGAAATAACAAATCTCCTGCAGCTCTATAATTTGCAGCGTTATCTGTAATAAATTGTACAATGTTTGCAGGTCCAACTTCTTGTAGGACATTATCAAAAACATTGAACAAAATCTCAGCAGTCTTAGGAACATCAGACAAGTCAAGAGATTTCAAGAACATTGTACCTTTAGGGCAATAAACAAGAAAATTTACAAGTGTTCTTGACCTTGTATCAGTCCATCCATCTGACATAATGGAACAACCAGTTTCCTTCCAACATAATTTCAACTCATCGCAATGTTCAGACACTTCTTTGACCGTATCCTGAAAAATTTTGCCCCTCAACTGATGATATGATGGCATTTTGAATCCGGGGCCTATAGAAGCAATTGCATCTGCCATGGCTTAGAATTGAAAAGAATTAGCTGCATTACATGGAATACATGCATCATAAAACCATTTCCCTACCTGCTTTTGTGCATGATATACCATATCTTTAGATGTCATAGCAACACGAATCTGTGGCTGACCACCTGGGCTGGTATATGAAGGGAAAAAACTCTTAATAGAGCCAACACTAGACCTACCAGTAGGAACTCTATCACTAGGTGGTCGCATACCACGCCTGGCCCTAATATCTGCTGTGCCTCTTCTCTTCCTTCCCGTTATGCCAGATCGACCTCCTTCATACATAATCCCTTTTCCTCTACGATCTCTACCTCTTGAGGTATCTAAATCTGTTCTTAGACTGCTATCGTCTTCATCATCACATTCATAAGCTTCTTCCTCTTCTTCTTCATCTTCCAAAGGCTCATTATAGCCTACATTTGCCTGATCAATTTCTTTTTGTATCCTCTTTTGACATAAATCATGAAGCATATCTAAACATTGCTGACGCACAAATGGAGGCGAAGGTTTGTTTGGTCTTCCACCACAAGGAGACGCATCTTTGGAGGTCCCTGCCAAATGGTGTTTCATTCTACTAATCCCTCCTGAAAATGTATTCCCACAAAAGCTACATTTGAGCTTTAAGCGGTTATTCTCCTTCACCCTTTCGCACCATTGCCATGTAGGATCCATATCTTAAAAAAAAAACAAAATCCTATGGTAAACTTAATGAAAAACATTCAAAATCTTTCAATCTACGATTCTATGGTAAAAAATTATGAATATGTGGTAAAAACAAGAGATTTCATACCTTATAGAGAAGAAATCAAGAAAACCCCTTTCCTCTCAAAGAAAATCAACCACCCACGCACAAATTGACCCTTCAATCTTTGATTTCACGGTGAAAATCGATGTTTTCAGGTTGAAAATTTGATGATCTCCCCTCTTGGACGCACAAACCCAATGTTAGAAATGAAGAACCCTCAGACGTTTTAAAGAAATTGAAAAAAGAGGCGCTCGGGTGCCCCTTTTTGAAAATCAGGCCGTATCGCTCGTATTGTACGATACGGCCCCTGTATCGCACGGTGCGATACACCCCCCATTTACGATACGCGGGGTGTACCGTATCATACACAGGGATCGATACGTATCGTACGATACGGCCCCGTATCGTACGATACGTACAACATTGCTTAGTAATAATGCCAGCTTATAAACGATCTCATACAATTTCATAACCAGCAAAAACGTTCTTCATACAACAAATCATGTTTTTGTTAATCCCAAGCATGGGATTTTTTTTTTATGAGCTGCTATCGTACATGGAAACTGCAGATTTGAGAATGTGTAACTCCTCTTCTTAGCAACCTTGCTGTAGATGCTGGTGGATTGGGTAGAATGAGGAAAAGAAGGTGGTAAAATATGATAATTTATTACAATCCTATACAATTATGATGCCAACAACATGACATACATTTCCCTGGGAAAAGTTAAAAAATGCTTATGGCAGTATATACTCATGATAATTTTGTGTATCTGTGAACGGTGGAGCTTTTCAGTGATTTTCTTTTTCAAGCTGTGGATTTTAAGATATTTCTGTGACATGTCGGAACAAAATTTCATTTTTCATCTGTATCAAAATGCACAAAATTACTAACACATTATCACTCTTACACTTCAGTCTTTGGCTTTTAACCTGAGTGCCTTCTTTTGTGTTAAAACAAGTCTTCCTTCGGCCTTATAAGTTGTATAAAAACAGGAAATTCGAACTGTTGCTCCTTAAACTTAATGCACATTTAGTGTTCATTTTGGTGTTGCTTTTTTTTTTTAAACACATCATGTGGATGAACTAAGATTCATTTTCTTGCTCATGTTTGGTGGATCAGTGGATGTATTACTTTCTTTAGTGTGCTCTAACCCATCTTGCAGCAATTAGGGAAATATTTCAAACAATCTGCCAAAGCATTGGAACAGCAAGTTGCAAGGGAGGCAAGGTTCTATGGATCATTAAGCAGGTTGATGTTGCAATTCTTATATTACTCTCTGTTGCCAATCATGCTGGATTTTTATGTTCATGATAATCTAATGTGTTCTTTCTTGTCTTCTGTTGCCTTAATAGATTGCAACAAAACTGGAAAGTAAAGCGACAACGTGCACTTGCAAGTACAGCAGGCAGTGAGGGTTTCATGATTGATTTGTCTGATAATCCACTATCTGATCCATCACTTTCTGTCCGTCCATCTCCTGCTTCTATGGTTCGTATTGATCACGGTCCACTAGGGATGCTGACTGTGCATGTACCTCCCAAGTCATGCCATGCTATCCAGCTTGGTTTTCTTGGTGGCAGTGAAACTGATAAGCAGAGTCAGTTGAGCACCAAGAAGTCAGGTTTCTCAGTTGAGGCTTCACTTGAGGGGAAGGAAGAAGTCATCAGTGATGAAGATGTCAATGCTGGTGTTAAGGAAACACATTCTCTTCTCCGTGACATTCATCTGGCTATCTTTGATGAGCTGGTAAATCTTACTCCTTGAACAACCTACTCTCTCTCTCACATCTCCAACTTATTATGTATCAACTGGCTCCTGTTACTTAGGTGTTTGAATCGGTCAGCCGTGAGGCATTGTATCAAAAGCCTGGGGTTTACGTAGCAGGAATGCGCGAAAATTTTGTGCTCTTGAGCATAGGTCAGTATGCTTCGGTCTTCTTGCGTCTCTTGCCCTCCAATGAAGATGCAACTGGCAAGGATAGTCTTCCAACCAGAGAAGGTGGTACTGTGCCTGGTCAGACAACAGAAGGAGCAATTATTACTACAAAGAAGCATGATGATCTCAAAAAAGATAGACTTCCCAATCCGCTTGCACTTGAAATATATTTGCAGCAGTTAGTCTATGAAACGACACTTAGAGTCAAAGAGAAGCAATCTTCTGGCAGGTTGCAAGGTTCTATCCAGCCTATAGGTGGTGGTGATGGAATCTTGAGTCACTTCTGCATGACTCTTGCTCACCGCATATTTTCATACAAAGTCCTATCCAGGCTTGAAAATTTGGTATTAACTTGATCTTTTTGTAGCCCAACTCTGTATACAAGAAGAATGCAGGTAACAAACATTTTTCGTTTGTGCGTATCTACAGGTAGCCAAAGTCCCTTATCTTCGGTTGGTATCTGATGCTACCTGGCACTCTCGCACTTCTTCATGGTCAGTCTATGTGGATGTTCCCCAGTCTATCCTCAGTCTGCATCTAAATCGTCAAGCCAAGCCTTCTGGGGTGGATGTCATGCAACAGAAAGTCATGTCAAGATTCCACAATAAAGTGGTAGTAAATGAAGAATGCATCACAATTGGAGGAGAAAGCACCTCAAATGTCGTGGGTCTGTTTGTCGGTGACTCTGTGGAGATCAACTCAACCATAAATCGTTATGAATGTGATTTGCCAAATCTTTCACTTGTATTGTTGCAACAGGTAAATGCAAAGCTTTATTTGTAGATAATGGAAACTTATTATTATTTGCTGAAAACAAAATTAAACTGATCTGACATGATTTGGAACAGGTTGCCAGCCAAATCGTGCATTGGCTTTTTGAGGAAGCATTGATTGTGGGCATGAAGCCCACACGAGACTTATTGAGTATATCTTTTGAGCTTGAGAAGGGAGAAAAATTAAGTTTAGTGGCCCATTTAGATCCGGAAGATGAGTACCAATGCTTAAGCTGGTGGCTTCTTGTTGAAGACTCGGTGGTGGAAGAAGTGCAGATGCCGACTGATTTGCTTTTCAGCGGGGAGTCTGAAAACAAGAGATTCTTGGGGCATTTGTCTCTCGAGGAACTGTATGCAGTTCTTATGGACCTTGTTGGTTTATGTGGCAGCAGCTGAGCTGCATGGCAGCCATGGCATGCTGTATATTGGCAAATTCAGGAACGCAGGAGGCTTTGTTTGGGATCAAGCGGATGACAGATGAAGTATTCTCAACAAGCAGAAGGGAACTAAGCCTTTCGGTAATGGAGGATGTAGTTGCAGAGTTCACTCCTTTGAGTTGGCCGTCAGATGAAATTCCGAAGTTAAAAAACAACTAGAGTTTTACTGTAGATAGGATGATCCGGGTGATACTGTTAGCAAGTTTTGTACCAACATCAACATGTAAATTCATCTGACCATAGCCTAGTGATGGTCCTGATAGACGATTCTCAAACTAGTTTACGCCTACCTGTACCTCCTTGGGAGAAAAGCCATATTGTAAGGTCGGGTTGGTTGTGCCAGGGGCAATGGCAACAGAGGGTCCTCGGAAGTTTGTTTTTGTGGCCTCCGTTTCTTCATTAGTTCAAACGTCCCTCTCTGTTAGAAAGGTCTGAAGATCACGGATTGGGAGTCCAGTTTAAAATCGAGATGTGGATCGACCGGTTTGCGATCCGGTCAAGTACAACACAGTTTATGTCAAACGACGCACGCTCAATTTAAGGATAGCTGATGGCTTCTTTTCTTGCCTTGAAGGAAAACGACCCTCTCTCCCTTCACCCCAAAGTCGCTGTTCATTGACAAGCCTCTGGTAGATATACCCCTTGAGATCTGTCTTTCTTATTTGCGAGGAATTATACTCAAGACCCGTACTTTATGTTAAGATGTCATTCTGTAAATCTTCGACTCTAAATCGCATCAAGAAATCTTCTGATTGAAAACACCTTCGATGAAAATTACCTTTTATGAACCATTTGTGTTTCTCGAGTCTTTTAGCATATTATATGTGGTTGGTTGCATTTCACATCGAGTATAAACTGTGTAACTCTACGGAACTGGCAAAAATGATCTTGTAAAGGCCAACCTTTTTGTTATCCTTACCTAAAAGAGTCTTCGAAGTCAATAAGCTTAAGCCTACCATTGACCTTTTGGAAGAGAAGGAAACAGGATCTAACTATGCTACGTAGAAATGACCAACCATTGAAGAAAATGAAAAAACTACGAAAGGTTTACATATTTTTAATTTCAAACGGTATAACCATGACTTGCATGTCATAATCAATGCCTGATCACGGTTAGTCTTAACATAATTCTAAAAGATGGGTCAGCTCATTAAATCTCTTAAAAGATGTAAACCGTTGCTGCGCGTCACACAAGACAAAGGGTATCTCGCACTAGGGACTTTTCAACTTTTGAGAGCTACAAGTTTAGGTCCTTTTAGTAAGATTCAGACTTACTTGCCATGTTCCTGTCACTTAAGTCCTTCAAGTTCAAAGCGGTTTCAATACTTAGATCAACTGCTGAAACATGGAAAAATTGAAATCTTAGATCAAAACACTATGCAAAAGCTCTTTTGGCACAAACTAAGGATTTTTGCTTAAAATTTCATTGCGAGAAGTGGGTTCCCACCCCTCAAAAAAAAAAAAAATCTTTTACTTTTCAATGGGCTATTAGCTATAAAACCTTTGAATTGAAGAAAGACCAGAAATGAACAGTCCCATTTTGTTTCTGTTGACATTATTTCGTAGAATTGTGCCTAACTCGGGGGTAAAGACATAAAATTTTGGTTAAATGACATCAGTTATATAATTTTAAACTTTTAAAGGGCTCCTGTCTGTAGCACTTTTTGTGGACCTATATGAGCAGTTGGCCACACCTGTCTTCCTCCTGGCCTAACTCGGCTTGCTTATTGAATAAGAAACAATAAGTTTCTCAACATAAAATCGGCCAACTACTAGAGCAACACAAACGTCTTGGAGGTCGTGTTGCCATTTTCTTGTTCTGTTCCGGATAACGTTGAAAGGAAGCAGAAGGGCGCGGGGCCGGGACCGTGCATAAGTAGGTGGCCGGCATCAAAGTTCTTTCGACCTTCAAAATCCACTGAATAGGCCAACTGTAAGGTGCCCGTCAATAAGCTATGCGTTTTCTCTCTCTCCCTCTCCAGCTTGCCTGAGTTGGAAGTGATGGTTAAATTGGCACAGTTAATTTTATCTGGCTATCTTTTTTCAGGCTGAAGCTAAGATTCCCATGTGGATAAGTGAGACAACAAGAGAAATATACCTAATTTTAGCGTCGTCAAATTTTGTTAAGAGGCTGAACCATAACTCTTTGGAACATCGTTTATTTGTGACAGTTCCATCTCGACGTCAAAAAAGGAAAAACAAAAGGTGATATTTTTAGAATCCGCCTTTAACCTTCACAACAGCAGTTACAGAAAGAACTGATCTAAAAGATTTCGAGGAGTGAAGCCTGCAACAGTGTTTGCATGATTAGCAAAGAAATCCGACTTAAAACATCCACCTAGTGACAGGATTTTCTACCTCATGCTTACCCACTAAATTTAAAAAAGAAAGGAAGACTACCAAGCAACATACTAGAAAAGAAAACGCAAGAGGGACATCGATTCTTTTCTTCTCTGGCCTTCCATGCATTCTCTGCCTTCGACAGGCTTTGGTTCTCTGACATGAAAGCGTGAGTTTTAAGATCCACTGCTTTAGTCAACACCAGAAAACCATATATTTCATTTCCAGTCAGAAGTAGAAGTAATTCACTAATTTGCAGCCGCGAGATGTTCATGTATTTGAGCTCGCGAGGCCAGGTCGAATCGATCCAACCGATTCCTGTTAACTAACGTGTTCCAAGCATGGTAGAAAGACCAAGGACCTGTTAATTCAAAGAGTTTGTAGCGGGACCTGGTAACAGATCAATAATACATGCGGCCCTCAACTTCCTGCAGGACCCACCTGGGCTGCCTTGCCATTGTCAACTCTTTCAGCCTCCACTATAACTACAAAGAATTTGCACCTTGAATGATATCTTCAAGTTTGACAATATAGCACGATTTGAAAATTTGTCCACAAAGCCAAATTTGAGTATATTAACCGATACCCGATGCGCGACCTGCTTCCTGTCATTGGCGTCAATGGGTGCAGCAATTTTTTTATGGTTCCAATTTCCAAAGGTAGGACAAAGAGCTAAACTATTTTTTTGCTTGACAACAATAATTGCTTCTTAACTGAGTGCGGAGGTGTTTAATGCTGCATATGTCATGACATATTATGTGGACAAATTCAAGGGGAAAAACGACAATGCAGTTTATATGACTGATTTCTTAATAAAGATCAGGCTTGCAAATGCATATGTGTCCATGTATGAGTAATTCAAGAGCTTAGTATTATATTGTAATTGCATGAACAAAATTTTAAACTGTAAACGCTAACAAAATAGATCTAAGAAGGTGCTGAAATCATTTGAAAATTCGAATGGCACCATGACGCGAAAGAAACTTTTTATTGGCAGATAGTACATAGTAATGGCCATTATGATTTACACTAGTTATCAAGGGTAATGGCCATTACATAGTTCAAAATAAGTTGAACTTTTTTAATGGAAAGGAGGGTTGAGGGGGCAACCGCCGAGTCCTGACAAGCAGAGCATGTTGGGGCATTCATGAGCACACGTTGGGGGCCGGCTTAGACCAATTAGACAGGGCCGTCATATCGACATGAGGAAATTTGTTCCTTGAACCTCTTTTGATATTTATTTCAACCGTTTCAGGATCCAGGTGAACTCCAGCCATTTCCTTCCAAATCTCTCCCCCTCTGCAACTTCTTTCACGGTTTCGGATTCTTTTCTTCTGTTATTGGCGAAGAACGAATCTTTATCAATCTTTTCTTCCCCTTAACTGCAGCTGTCCTTCCTTTTTCTGGCCCGCCATTCTCATTCCCGCCTCTCCTGGTCGTAATTGCCTGTATTAAACGAGCTACGCAGGGCCGAATTTCGATTGCCATCGTCAAGAAACAGTCATTAGAGAGGAGGTGAGAGTGTGGAAAGCGTTCTTGGACGGTCTTTGGTTGATGGGTAGGTGAGAGATGGGCGTCAGATTGTCTGGAGGCACCCCAAAGTCTACACAGAATGTCCGGCAACGCCACAGCAACAGCGGGTACGCATCGAGCGGCGAGGATCTTGAGGACGACGCGTCCTCGCAGGCGGTGTACACCCCGCGGCCGCAGAGTCCGAGGGTTGGCGTCTCTGGTGTGCTGGAGTTCGTCTTCTGGATTCTTTCGTCCGCCTTTATAATCTACTATGGAGATGGCCGGTCGAACTTCATCTCCATGTTGCTCTGGGATACCCGAATTAGGAGGTTGGCTTCCCTCTTGAATGTATTCTATTGTTCTTGTTGGCTTGGCTCAATTTGAGAAGTTGGTTTCCCTCCTGGTGGTCCTCTTCATGATTTATAAGTTGGACTCTCTCTCTCCCTCTCTTGAGAGGGTATAGGGTTTAATTAGGTTCTATGATTATGGGTTTTGGTCGCTGGAAAGTTTCACGGATTGTAGGTTTAGCTGACTTCTTCAATTGAATAAGAATGTATATCTTCATGGACATTTTTCATCGAGGGGTCGCTGGAAAGTTTCATGGATTATGGGTTTAGCTTACTTCTTCAATTGAATAGGAATGTATATCTTCATGGGCATTTTTCATCGGGGGGATTATTTATTTTGCGGTTGTTCAAGAGCTGTTTCAGTGCGGAAAATTTTCTTTCGAATTTGGGATTTTTTTTTTCTGTTTTCCTTTGTGTTCTCTTATTACCTTTCGGACGTTTATGTGTTCTCTTCCCTACTATATCATCATTTACAATTTACATGAACATTTGGAGGTATTCAAGTGTAGGACTTTCTGCTGTTCATAGCTGTACAGAGGCTTCGTTCCAATATATGATGTTCTAGATTTCTATTTTCTTTAGTTACCGATTTGGTTTATTCATTCATTTGTCATTTAATCATTGGACTTTTCCGGAGGATATCAACCATTATTGCTGTCTTCATGTGGAAACCATGATAAGTCCAGTCAAATGATGGAGCATTAGCCTTTTTGTTCCCTGAAGGGCTTTGCTTCAGACGGTGTGATTGATCAATCAACTACTCTGCAATGTTAGTATTTAGCTTTTCTTTAAGTCCAGTCAAATGATTGAGCATTAGCCTTTTTGTTCCCTGAAGGGCTTTGCTTCAGACGGTGTGATTGATCAATCAACTACTCTGCAATGTCAGTATTTAGCTTTTCTTTTGCCTCTGACCATTGAATCATGTTTTGACGATAATATCATTTATTCAATGGGCACATATATCGTTGGAATAGCATAAAACAATTGAATGTTTTAAGTAATTAAGAGTTTTTTTCCCAGTTGTTTTCTACTTGTTCTCTTGATGGGTATGCCTTGCAACATATTCATTTAATGTACCATTATTTAATGTTAACCTGGGCATTTTGTTAGTCTGAGCTGTTTCAAAGACATGTAAGTTATTTTCAACTCCAAAAGTAAAAAGTTTTCTAGCATAGATGGGAAATTGTGGTTCAGATCATGATGCCTCAAATGGACTTTGTGGGATCTAGACTTGCATGAATGGTGTCATCACGGTCCTGATTCATACAACTAGTTTGAAAGGCCTGTCTGTTCATCCACGCCATACCTAAGCACTTTCTTTTAAAAGGCATGGCATTCAAGTGAATATTGATCTCCTCAAAAGAAAAGGAAAAGGGAAGAAGTTCTGAAAATGAGGAAAAATAGACTTCCTCCTGATTCCAGTCTTACGCTTAATTTTCCTTTTAATTCTCTCAGGTGCAGCTTAACCAGGAAACATATGTCTCTAACTGTCAAAATCAGCTCTTTCCAGCCCATTCGCATATCCCAACCTGCCCTTAATAGGTTCTTGTTTCTGCCTCTGAAAGGCTAAGAGCCTGGACAACTAAACATTTAGTCAACCTCCTTATAAACCCTCAAAGATCTCCACAAATCTTCAATATAAAACTATACTTTCTCATAATGGAGTGCTACAATCTACTCCTCTTAAGGCATATGTGTCTGTGTGTGCGACTCAAGGTCCAATGTCTAACTTGGTTTTGATACCAATTATAACAACCTGGCCCATTCCTGCATTGAGTTTGGATTCCTAGTTTGGCAGATCCTAACTCGCCCCTTAATAGCTTTGGTTCTTATGCCAAAAATGCTAGGAACCAAGACAACTAATCATTCAGCCAATACCTTAAAGATTTCCAAGAATCTTCAATCCAAGGCTAAACTTTGTCGTTGTGGAGTATTATAAATATTATTCACAATATAATTTGGTGTTGGTGGCTTCTTAGAAATGCGGATGTGTTGATACATTCATCTTAGCTCTGTGCTAAACGAGGACATGTATTCTCTTCAAAGACTCTAGCTTTTCATTAGATCTTGATTATCATTGTGTGCACCAAAGTGCATTAGGAAGACTATATTTCTACTTCTCCATAACCATATTGCTTATTTTTTTCCATTGACTTGTTTTATGCTTTTCTGCACTATGCTGAAGTTGATGACTTGAAAGTTTATGTCCCATTAAATTTGGCTGAACTTTTCTAGTTAGGGGCA
The DNA here is from genome assembly GCA_011799765.1 of Nymphaea thermarum. Taxonomy (NCBI): domain Eukaryota; kingdom Viridiplantae; phylum Streptophyta; class Magnoliopsida; order Nymphaeales; family Nymphaeaceae; genus Nymphaea; species Nymphaea thermarum. The sequence goes on from JAANDH010000567.1 coordinate 130,332, forward strand.
TTTTAGTTGTTAATTTTAAAGGTCTAGCAACCCTAATAAATCAGAGTAGCCAGCATATTCTTTATGTTCAGCAGTACCAAGTAGTTGGTGCATTATTCCTTTTGTTCTCTATCATCTTGGCCGGAATTTCAATAGAGATCAAGAGTTGCAGACCCGGAAAGGCATACATAGAATTAACCATTTATCTGGTGCTGAGTTTAAGAACTTTATTTTAGTTGTTAAGCTGTTGTCTTCCACATAAAGCTTTCATGATCTTGCATTGACCATGTTAACTTCCTTTTGAGGGGATTTATTTAAACTTGTTGCATCTGGACTCTATGCATCCATTAGTGGGGATGAGAACATTAAGCAAAGACAAAAATGTGGTAGTTATGCTAGTCAATTCCTTGTGATAGGATACTATGAACTGTTCTGTTTTTTTATCATTCTCATGATTGTCGTTGGTAGAGTTGTATCATAGTTCAGATTTGAAGGGTTCCCCTAAATGTTGATGTTTTAATTGGACACTGCATCTATTGCTTGGTTGATTAGATTTTTTCCCCCTAGAAGAGTACTGAACAACTAAGAATTACATTAAATTGAAGAAAGCTAAATACCAGACTTTGTTGAAAACCGATACAGAAATGGTCTGGCCTGTTGGCTTCTTAAAGACACAGAAATACACCAGAAGATACATACCATCCCATTGTGGTAGTCAAAGTTCTGTTACATTGCTAAGGATTTTATGAACACACTGAAATAAGTTATTGCACATGCAAAGAATATTTGGAGAGAGTTCCAATCATGCAACAAAGGCCGTAATGTAATTTCCTGTATTTTCTGGTCCAGTTTTGCCTTTGTAATCTTGTGTACATGGACTTTCTTTTTCCATCATGTATCCAAGATCACTAGATAAGATATTATAACTTGCATACGGTTAGATGTTGATTTCTCTCTTATCTCTACATGGCATGGGTGTCATGTAGAATCACCTGAAATGATCTATGGACATAGCCTCTGGCTGAGTCTCTTCTAGACTTAGCTGCAGAATGCCTTAAGAATGGAGTGATCAATGAATTTGGGAAAGATGTTTCTCCGAGATGAGCAAACTGAGACAATATCTCCTTGCTCAGGAAGAAATTGTTGCTCGGTATCTACTGCTGGTTCAGGGAACATTTTCTGGGCAATGCTACCTAGCTCTTGGAGCAGCAGATTATCAAGAGTTCAGAGTTCAAACCACAGTATAGGAGTTTGATTATTTTCTCTGTTTCTCTCTGTCTAGCACAAATCGTAACTTGGTGCAAGTCCTGTCTGATAATGCAATCCTCTTCAATCCATACATACTTTATATAAGTATGCTAAAATTAGAACAAAGATAAACTCTAGATTACTTTTATACCAATAAGTTAGCCTCAATTTGACCACCTTTCTTGAAAAGCTTCAAGGCTTCTTTCGTAGTCCTTTATTGAAACTAATTTGATTCAGCTATGAAACCATTGATTTGTCCTAACAATTTGTTTGTCCTTTATGAGGTTTTCTTTGTTATGCATTTTCCTTTTTTTCACCACTCTCATCTAGATATATTAGCACCATAATTAGCAACATGATAATCAGATTGAATCGAACAAAATACTCAGGAAGCACTTTATATGCATGGAAAACAATGAAATTGTATGCCCTCAACAACTTGAACAAAATCCATTATTAGAACATTAAGGTAGCCCCTACTTGTACCTCTAATACTTATAACCTACCCAACTTGTTAGAACCCATTACTAGAACTCTATTTTTCATAAGCATCAACTGAATCCCTAGGGATCAGGAGCCTCATAACCTGATATGATCAAAACTGAAATAAGGAATAAATGTTAAAAGGATCTGATGAACTTAAACAAATAAAGACCATTTCTTGCATAAAATGCCAAGTGATTACATCAACTCTTTGAGGTGCATAAAATCCTTTTTCAGCAGTATGTAACTGGAGAATTCTGCTTTTGCTGTAATTCTAGCATCTTTCAGTTCAACACCAATTCACCCCCAGAAGGGTTAGCACCTTAAAAACTGCGGAAAGGAGGGAAACCACAATAGAGAAAGGTCTGATATCCCAGTGTACATGGACACAAAAGTTTAGAATGAATGGAAAATAAAAGTTTTCACTTGTAATTTTAGAATAAATAGGAAATATTTATTTTATTTCTGTTAAAATGTTCTGTAACTTCCTAATAATTCCAGATTTGGCAGTGATTTAATGGACATGATTTGGTCAAAATTTTGGTAGAAATCATGTTTCAGTAGTGAATATTGCCATAATCATACAGTGAACCTTTGAGTGGTGGTAAAAAGTAAAAACATGCCAAGCTATGTTGAGGGCGGTGAATAATACTTGATGGGTTTTAACTTTCAGAAGGTTGTAGATATGGCTGGACATCGGGTCAGGGCCCAGGCCTTGGGTTGGGCACTTCGGCTTCGGTTGTGAAGGTGACTCTCAGGCCAAGATTAACTGGGCCTGGCCTGGCCCGACAACTTATTGGGCTGCCCGAGCCAAGTCATGAAGTCCCATCAGGGATGCAGTAATTTTTCTTATGTATGCAATGATTTTCAGTGTATATACATAATACAAATTCGTATATTTTTTTCTATGAGGACTGGTTATCAGGCCAGACTTAGGTCATGAAAATGACCCTTAGGCGAAGATTAATGGGGCACTAATGCACAGCCCTAGTTATAGAATGATGCATATTTATCAAATGAATTACAGCATATGCAGTCTCTTGTGCACGGGCTAAACAAGATATTGTTGCTCTTCTTAACTGTAGGTACGTTTCTGTGCATTGTTAGTGTGTATGAGTGTATGCATGCCATATGCATGTCTTCATACATTACGTGTGTATAACTGTGTATGTATAATTTCATCAGATGGACATTTGTTATTGTTGAGTCGTTGATTAATGGAATACATTGGTTACTAATGTCCATTTGAAGTCATATAGCTTGTCAAACATTTGACTGACATTCGTTTAGTATACCAAGTGAATTTTGTACAGCTGCAGGTTAGTTCATAGTTCTACCAAGCCTTTGACAAGCAGTGAAAAGTTGCCATCATGTAGTTTAGTTAACTTGGATCCTAATTTGACAATTCCCAAGGGTGCCAGTTAATATGTTTTAGCACACCATGTTCCATACAGCTGCAGGCTAACACATAGTGGAGTTATAGAAGTTTATGCTCACCAAGCCCTTGACAAGCGATAAAGAGTTTCCATTATGTAGTTCAGCTTTCTTGGATCCTAATCACACAATTCTTAAGTATAGAGGTGTTTTTAGTAGTCTTTTGTAGTTGTGGTGAAAAATAGTTCTGACAAAAAATTAATGAAAGTCACTTTACTTTTTCATGGCCATCCAGGACAATGTCCCGGAATGCAATTCTCTTATCTTCTTCCCTTTCTGTAAACCTGGAAACTTTTTTTCTCTTTGTTGAAGGATAAAAAAGCACAGGAGAACATAGAAATAATGTAATACGGTAATAGATCATTGCCGCTGCATAAATTGAAGGTAGAAAGACTGTACTTCAGAAAACAACTCAAGAAACTGCCTTTAGATATAATAAGTCAAATGAGGAGTACATAGCAAATCCTAAATTTCTCATATTATTATTATTGTTCATTCGAATAATTTCTTGATCATGTCTATTTTTCAGACCATAAACTTGCCACATTCTTTTCTCATAAGTCAAGCAAATTAACTAGTAAAAGATATGTTGCTTTGGTATGCTTGTTTATGAAGTAAGCTGCACTGTCATATTCCAAACCAATTTTTTGTTGCACTTACATGAACAAGAAAACATATTTGTAATGAGATGTAACAACAAGAAGAATAAGTAATAATCCTAAATAATCACACAAATTCTGTTTTTACTTTTCTTGCAGCTGGCTTATTGTGTTTTTCTTCATTTGACTTAAGGTGATCCTGAAAGAGTTTTTCAAGATGTACTTTTAATCAAGTGGTTATACATAACACATATTGATGTTTCATATTGGCGTTCCGGATCTATTTGACAATTACTATTATTGGAATTTGAGAGGCATTGTGAGTTTGTTTATGTTTCTTCATGGACTTGATAATCTGTTCTCTTCCTGCAGAGTGGCGCTCAACCTTGGCTTTATATGTATAAGTTTGAATTGTGCCATTGTTGTGTACACAACATGGTGGCGAATTAAACAAGATGATGAGAGTTTTGATGCATCAACTTCTACTGCTGTACAAATTGTGGTCATGATTGGGATCCTTTCCTTTTTAACGTAAGAAGCATCTTATTTTCTTATTCATGTTTTGTTCAGCACTTGGTTCATGGGGAGATATGGTGCAGGTTTTCTGTTGCACTGTGGCCAATTTGGAGCTTCTTGACCTTGCCTCTTCTGGTATTATGCCACTCTCTCTCTCTCTCTCTCTCACACACACACACACACACACACACACACACACACACGCACATGTCACGGACACTTGCATGGGGTTGTCCATGAGTGGTTGAGGGCTGGGAAGATGGATCTCTCTGCAAATAATTTAGCTTATGAGTTTCTTTATTTGTATCCTGTGTTGCAGCTGACATTGCTTATGGCTTTCATTGCTGTGTCACAACACATTCCACCATTCAGAAAATTCAGGTCACAAGCTGATCTTCTGCGTGATGACTGAACCTTCATCAGTTGAATACTTGAAGTATCTGAACAGCTATAGGCACCTTGTCATTTGGACGTTTGGCACTTGAAGTTTGATTAAAAATTTCTGCCACATAGAAAAGGAAGATGATTCTCTATGGCTTTCTTCACGAAAGTTCGGATGACTATTGACAGATAAGTGTGGTCATATATGGTGATCTCGGGGTTTACAGAATTCAGTTTCGAAAATTCTTTACCTTCATTTTTTTTTTTTGTCCATTTTTTCTTGTGAAGAGGTTGGAGGGTCATGTGGGAGTTGAAATTTTAGTCGTACAGGAGGTTATCTGGAATTCTTTTTCTCGTTTGATTTGTATCATACAGTGGTTCTTCAGAAGTTGCAGAAGAAAGTTTGATAGAAATTAGAATATACTTAGTTTCATTTTCTACTGGTGTTTTGTGCTCTTCCCTTTTAATTGTTGATCCTTCTGCTTGACATTTTCTGCAACAGTCAACCATTTGTAGACATCTTCATATCCCAATTCACCGTGTTGCACCGGATCTAAGCCTTTATCATTTTTGTTAACAAATAATGCATCTCAATGTTTCTTTTATTTAAGCACGGTAACCAGGATTCTCACTCATGTCTGAGATTATGGTTGATATTAACCAAAACTAGTATAGTTCCGAACTATGTCACACGGATACGTCATATTGGACTGAGTA